>JAUZND010028793.1:0-23405 GCA_034780555.1 Coelogynopora nodosa
CTCTCTCTCTCTCTCTCTCTCTCTCTCTCTCTCTCTCTCTCTCTCTCTCTCTCTCTCTCTCTCTCTCTCTCTCCCACCCCCTATCTTGTTAAAGGTTTCCCTCCCATTTCTATTTCACCTATATTTCTCCTTATCTCTCTAATCCTGCTCTTCCCTCAGTATTATACCGTTCTCGCTCATTTAATAAAAATCAGGTTCTACCTACTTTATCAATTTTATTGAACAACCGAATAAATCATATATGTAAAAACAAATATAGAACAAGCATGCGTGGAAGTAGGATCTCTATAGAGTTTGCAACGGTATAATAAGATCTTAAAATTGATGATAATCTTTTCATAACCTACTAGCCTTATATCCTACACAGTTATTCTTCACTGTTGATTTGGTGCAAAACACGTTGACTTGATGGTTTAGTTTGCTTGTTGCATATCACTCTCTAATTAGCCATCTTATTAATTTGAAAGGTCAGTGCGTTTTCGAATTCATCAGGTATGATGATCTATACAAGTACCTTTGCACGTGTCGGTGTTTAGTATATGTACGATATCTTATTCAAGCATATATGGCAGAACATCTCTCCTATCTCTCTCTTTCTAATTATGAAATATGAAAACAAACTTGAACTATGTATTACTTACTTCAATTATAATAGGTAAACAAGCTAGCAAGTATGCGAATACCAATTCTAATTTTATCTAGGTGTTTAGCTATTTTTTCCGGTCATTATATTAGTGTACATTAACCTCGTTAGCCATGTGATTTTTGTTTTTCTAAATATTTAAAGCAAGAAAATGAACCTCCTGCAACAAAAATAAACATTGCTCAACGAAAACCTTCCATATTAGCGCTTGTATCGGTCCAATTATTGTATAACATTTTTATAGACTTTAAAAGATTTATATAATTTAATTAATACGTTAGCTGCCGTGTTAACGTACGAGAATTACCTCTAGCGCGCTAGCGACAGAGGTGATTCAAGTTCACACTAAGCGACGTACGTATTAACAGTTTTATTCCATTTTGAATTCATAATTGGTGAAATCTGTATAAAATTTTATTTAGTCGAAATTTTATTATATTTCAAAAATACACTCCAAAATGGAATAGCATTTTTTATTCCTCCTGAATTAGAGCATACGTTATTTTCTTCTTGTATAATATTATCGCCTACACCGGTTTGTATCGATTTTTGTTTAGCGTCGTGAAACCGTTCTTTCTATAGGATGCGTTTCATTCGATGGATTAATTAGCCTTGCTTTTGTCTGCAGTTAAATTTAGTGGGTGAATTTTTTTTTATAAATCGATGAAAGAGATTACTATTCTGACTTGAATTGATTTGAATAGCCCTACATCACTTAATATTCTTCAAAATGATTTATGTTGATTTTAATTGAGTAGGTTTATAAAAGGTGTGTTTGTAAGTACATTATTCAAGTATTATGTGGAACTATTACTAATTATTGGGCTTACATTGAGTAGGTAAAAAAGATAATAGTTAGTTAAACGTTAAAAAATGGACATAAAACGGTTTTGATTTCATTTAGCAATGCTTGATCATAGCGCCAAGAATAATTTTTCATAATCATTGGATAAGGGCAAGAAATATTGTTAAATTTAAAAAGAGCCATTGCAAATTTATATAACAATAAATGCATTCTATTATAGTTATGCAACATCGATATGTCATCGTTCGGTACTACTTACTGTACAACAAGTTGGTATTATTAACAATAACCTATTTGTATATTCACACAGTCTCGCATAGTTACATAAATTAAATCTCAATTGTAGTTGGCTCCATATAATTTAACTTGTTTTGCTGCAGTCATCCATTAGACGTAAATTTCTAGTATTATAATGCTCTAATATAATTTATATAATCAATTAAAATATTTAAACTAATTAATAGATATGAAACTACTCATCATGTAAACCAGATTGCTGTATATATTATTGAACAGTCAATTCACCTTCAACAACTCGATTTTTCATTATTAAACTCTATGCTTTGTCCACTAAAAAGGTGTAATAATGTTATATTGTAAAATTTATACATCATTCATATTTTGCAGTCTTATTATCGAATTAAAATGTTTTTTTTTACTGCAGTGTTTTCAATTATATGGATATACCATTGATTATAACGTAATCATAAACTTTGAAGTACTTCTCGTTATTTCATAACAACTAATATTTTTATATGTGGTTTTATTGACCATTTGTTTTGACTCAATCTGTATTTTATTCTCGAGAATATATATTTTTTAAATTTTACTTGACTTGACTATAATGTAACGCTGAGCTTTAAAAATAAAGAATGTGTGCATTTAATTAAATTAAGTAATATTTATTATAGAATAAATACATTCATTATCATGATGCTGAAATTTATTACGAGACTTACAATTATTGTTTTGAATTATACAGATGCAGTGTTGTAGACCATTTCACGTTTACATTATTAATACGTTATCTCGTCACCCAACATTTTAGCGCCAGGATACTGCAAGATTTTATGGACACATAAATCTGTTATTAATTTTACTATGCTATATTAATGCTAGGCCTATTGCAACATTGATGGGGATTGTTACAATTTTATCACTAATATATGGGTTACCCTAAAAGTACCATGGTGTTTATTATACATTAATGCATCATGTAATGGAAGTTTCTGAAAAACCTCACTTCTTAGAGCCTGATTGTTATAGATAATGAAATAATTATGTGGAATAAGTCACATAAAGTATAAGTGTATAAAGTAGCGTTGTCTTGTACCTTTAAAAAAATTATTGCACCAGCAATTTAGCTCTGGCGATAATAGTTAGACATGGAAGTTAACTATGCACCCTACCTAGACTTAGGCAACTCAACTTATTTGTCTCTCCGGCCAGAAATCGACATGGACCCCCGGCGGGCCTTCTGCCCAAAAGTGGGCTGTGAGACGGTGTGTCACATACCCCCACCCGGCTCCCCCACCTCCTCCGCCTGCATCTGTTCCGACGTGCTGCATCCGCCTCGCCACTCCAGCGTAGGGGACCATGAGGCTTCCTCAAGTAGCACTCGTCCAGCCGCCACTGCTACTGGCAGGAAGAGGGGGGCCTTTGCCCTTGTCGGCTATAATCCGGAGCATAAGGTGGAATATGGTCGTCATTACCTTTTTGTGGTCATTCATTGGTATTGGCTTATTACAAGTTTTGTCTAAAAATTTAGAGATGTATTTCGGTGTTTTGCGGTTATTCTATAACAATAGTTTTCGTTATTTCTTTCTTCGTGTTTCATTATATTTTTAACAGATCCTCGAAATACTAGACATTTTCATTTAATTTGTGAACACTTTATACGTTGAAAGGTCTGGAGCTAGGTACTTATTTGTTATACAAATTGAAACCACCAATACAATTCAATGGTGAATTATTGTTTGAAATTATTTTCAAATAATGTTATAATATTTCTAATAATAGTATAAGATTTTTGGTAATTTCCAATAAGAATGTAAGATTTTTGGTCATTTTTCAGAATCCATTTCTTTACTATTTGATCTGTAGTAAGTAATGCAGAATATGTTGGATTCCTGCCATTTTATTATTATGAATTCAGTTTGTGGCCGGATAGTGGTGTTCAAAATTTGTTTTTTTAACCCTAAGATAGTGTAGTGTAGAAACCGGCACAAGATATTGTTGACGCATACTATTCTGTTATATGACAAGTTTGTTCTGTAATTGAATTGAACTATTAAATAATCCAGGCTACTTGTTAGAGTATCTTTTATCTATATGTAGTGTTAATGTGAAGAATAGATCATGATATGAACATTTACTTACGGGCTGGAGGCATATTTCTATCCATAAACTTTCTCATTAATTATCAATGTAGCAGCTAAACAAATGATGTATTAATTTGTAGATAAATATCACAAATAGACTTGTATTTTATACTATTAGAGATAATTTTATTCAGTTATCTATATTATATTTATTTTATTCTATTTCTATTAAATTACAGTCTACCGATAATAAATAATAATCAGTTTTTTTATTTATAATTATTATCAAAAATTTTTACACCGACAAATTTAAATAAAAATAACAAAACAGTTTTATAAATTACTAAAAGGGATTTGTTTCCTTCATTCGCTTATGTATACTATCCTTTTTTATTAGCTTATATTGACATAATCATTCTGCAACTTTTGCGAATTTCTATAAAATTATGTTGAACTTTCGACTTGTCGAAACTAAAACCATTAATTATTTGTAGTATATTATTGCTTGACGTTTTCACTTCCACTACTTACAGCACATTGCACTAGACTAGGTTCAGGCACGCTGATCATTATTGGTGGATGCAGTACAACGTATTCTAAACAAACAGGATTTGAACCATTGTTATTTATTCTTCGAATCGATATAGTCCTTACCTGACCGATTCATATGTAACTGAGGGTAAATCATCAATCGCCACGTTTGTTATCTCACAGATTCAGCTGTGTCTATAATGGCACTAGTGATATTTAATATATTATTGTTTTTGTAGGCATGTCTACTTTTCGCGCAATACTTATTGTTTTGTCCTATTGTGCAGCAGGCATGTCAGTCTCGGCATGTCCTAAGTCAAAATATTCGGTACGCGTATATATAAAAGACATTTCCCACGGTTGAATATTGGGTTCACAAGCTTAAATTTTCAGTTCGTTTGAGAGCTATCCAATGCTCAGAGCATATTAATAATGAAATCGAATCCACAACAAAAGTATACATGTTTGGGTAAACTAATGCATTTTCTTTATTATGAACAAACCGTTTATTGTTTTTCAAAGTATAATCCTTATTGTTTATTTTAGTTATTTTAATATGATTCATTTATGCAAGGTATCATCCGCGCATTTTTTCTTTATAATACATTTTATAGACAATTATATTATTCGTTTTCAAAAGAGTTTATGGTATGTAATCTGATATTTTTTAATTTATTTATTTTCGTTATTTAATTTTTTTTAATATATATTTTTTAAATTGCATGGGAGGTTAACCTTACACGAATAAGCCATATTAAAATAATTGAAATAAATAATTTACAAAGATAAAACTATGAAAAATAAGGAATGGTTTGTTCATAATAAAGTAAATGCATTAGACTAGTTTGTGTATTTTTCGATGTTTTTTAAATGTCAGTATTTTCGATATTTTTAGGATATTCATTCTTCCTCATGGAAAAACTCTCCCACCCTTTTTAGTTTCCTTAATTATAAATTTTTCCACTCTTTAAAATGCTAACACACTAAGATGCATTGATTTTTCCCTTTCTAGTTTCATTAAAGTGATATTTTCTCCCACGTGACGCCCTTATGACGCGTGATACAAATGCCGGCAGTGGGTCGTTTAAATTATTCTGCCTGTTTAATGATGGAAATTCAATTAATTTTAGCGCAGAATGGTTTGAACATATTATATTGAAGGTTTTTTGTATATTAACCATGTTTTATGATGTTATTGTTGTTATTCTATTATTAGCCGGACGAAGCTCTAAGTTGACAGAGATACATAAAGCAATATTGTCGTTTGTCTTACCGTATTGAACGTATGGCTTTAGATTTTTAGTATAATAGTCATATTATCCATTTCCATTATTTATCCATTATATAGACATACTCATTATTTGTGTGCATTTTATTTATAATTTCACACGCATGCAAATAATCTATTGTAGTTGTATTAATTATTGTTCTCATTCACAGGTTATATATCTGTTTTATTAATTCTTGTTAAGAAGAGAAGATATGAAATTAATATAAATAAAAGTCTAATTAATTATTTTTATATAAACATTAACATAAAAACAAAAGAAGGTATAATATCATTAAGTTAACTTACTCCAATACTTTTCGACATAATATCTGAAACTGCAGTGCTTACCGCATTGGCCAACTAACAACCAGACCTATAATATACGGTATCTTATCTCACACTGTATAACTTTAAGCAGTGTAAGCTATAACTTTCTGGGTTATAGAATATATATTTTTAAATCATACAGAAAAACTTTTTACTATCTGTGATATTGCTATATTTGGACATTTTGTGAATCATGTTTAACGTGGCAAATATATTTTCATAACAAGGTCGCTATAAGTCTACTACTTTTAATTAGTTTACTAAATTGGTGAAGAAATATTCTAATTATAAAATAATGGAACTATCTATAGCTCTTCCATTTTACTTAGTTAGTATTCTTGTTTTAGTTCGATAAATTCACTTTCTGCGAATTAGATATCCGATATTTCATAACCATTTTATGTAATCTTTTAAATTTCGTGCATCATTTTTTAATGCAAACAATTTTTTATATATTTGTGCATGTTTAGTGTTAATATGTTGTAAATACTTTAACTTTTTATTGGTCTAAAATAGATAAAGAAGCAGCTGCGGAGTATTTGAATAAAGTTTAACATAATTAGTGTTGGAATAAATAACAACATATATATATAGTGTGCCGACTTTTGTATTCATAGCCTTTTCGTAACATGATTCGTTTGCGTTTTCGTTTGTTATAAATAAATCTTTAAAATGAGTCTATAGTAGACTTCATTAGTTTTTTCTGCTAACCCTTCACTGTGGTAGACTTTGGGTGCTTTAGTTTTCGTGACATAATTTTCGTGATATTTTTTTACATATTAATTTATGTAGATTATGGTCGTGTTTAATTATAATTTATACATATTATCCTATTTACCTAATAATTTTGATTTTTAAAAATATCTGAGGGAAAGTAAAGAAGAACCGGTAATATTATAATGAATCTCTGTATGTACATATACTGTCAACACTGATGGCAGTTCATCATGGAACAGGTTTGACAAATACAGGTTGATAGACTAAGAGAGATACTATTATAATGTGTATAATATTAAACAACGCGTGTTGTATTTATGGAAGAACTAGTTGTGATGATATCCTGTTTAGATTTGGAAAAAGTTTGAATGAGAAAGGATCTTTTTATTATGTTGGAATCACACTGGTCACTTATATTTTGATGGTTGGTTGGGAATATTGAAATTTTTCATGTTTAACACCTTAATTAATGTCTGATTATTCCTAATATTATAACATAATGTTATCTATTATTTCCTTTCCTGTAGGTATTATAATTAAACTTTCAACTGTATATTATAGTTTATTATATTTTAAGAGCCGACTGGATATTATTACTTTAAATGATTATTTTGATAATGTACATTTAATTATCAATCTAAATAGGACTTAATGTGATAATATTAACAAATATATATCAATTTAAATATTCTCATTTAAGGTATAAAAACATTCCACCCATTTGAAAGCGAATTTTAGGATTTTATTGAATTTAAACAATTTTATTCTCAAAGTATGGATGATTCAGGTTATTTTAATAGGTTGACATTTGTGATCTGAATGTGCGCTGTTAGTCATTAAAATAGGAAAGATGATTAAAGACCGCATATTTATTGGTTTAATAATTTCCAAAAATGTTTTTGTATGCTTGTTTGTGTTAGAATCCACGTTATACTTGCAATGGATATAGACTATGAATGATTATCACAATTTTGTTGATTTTTTTAAATTATTTGTACATTTTATGATTTATCCTGTCTTCGCCATGTTGTTAATTAGATTATAACATATTAATTATGATAAACAAATTACATTGTTCTTAAATAGAACACAACTGTCAATCAATGTTTGATTTTACGCAATTTGTTCTCTGAGTGGCATAATGTTACAATTATTGCAACACTAAAAAGCATTAGTTACATGAATGGAACTTGATCGACCGAGCACATTTGTGGAGACCATTTATTCTATAAAATTATAACTGTAATAACAACAACTGATCCCTTGCGTTCTTATTTTGGGACACTTGTTTTGGAGCATGTCTTATAGGTGAGTCGTCATTATTCAATACATTGTATGTAAATATTCATAATGAAAAGCGCATTATTAATTCTATTGTCTTGTCTTCCACAGTGAATGAAAGCATTTTATTGATTTCTTCCAATAATTAAAAAATAGAATCCTACTTCAAGTTCTAATCTTCTGCCTAAATTTAAAAGCAGTTATTAAATTATCTTTGAACTTACAATTTTTTTACATTAATTTAAATATAGTGTGTTATTCTTGAAAACAGACAATCTCAATTATTTCAAGTATGCTAGATCAATTTTACTGACATCTGTCAGATTATGCACGTGATAATACGAAATAATTAGGTAATATAATAACTTTATAATAAAATAACTTGACACGTTTATTTGATTCAGTGTACAATTATAGCACTTTTACAATATTACAGTGAAAATGATTAGAATACATTGCAGGTAGTCTAGTTCGGAAAGAATATGAGACTTAAAAACTAAAATAAATTTGTTATTTATGTACTTGTTTTCTAAGGTAGTATCTTATTTGTATCAATTTATTAATTATATTTTATGTGGGTATCCTGATTGAATTTATATTTTTCTGAATGGTTAGTCCTATAAATATTTAGTTTTAAGTTTGTCGAAGTTTTAATTTGAAGTCTGGTATATTTGTATTTCTTTTAGTGAAAACTATGTGGTATGTTTTTTCTGAATTTAGTGTAAGTCTATTAGAAATTAGGCATTCATTACAGTGTTTAAGAGCTGTATTGGCCTTGGTTTCTAACTGTTTATAGTAATTTGCTGTAGAAAATAGGCTAGTATCATCTACAAATAATTTAATTTTGTTCAGTCAACATTTTATGTCATTTATATACAAGGAAAGGGATACTTGTCTTGAAACACATCCTTCGGGAAAACCGTGTTGTATTTTTATATCTGAGTTTGTATATTTAAATGGTATATATATTCTTTTATTAGTAGGACATCTTTCTAGTAAATGTTTCAACGAACCCGATGTTCCATGATACCCTAGCTTCTTATTCAAGAGTTGAGTATCAATGCAATCAAAGGTTTTTTTAAAGTCTATGAAAATACTTAAAATCTTACTTTTACCTCGTAAGTTATCATTATATAGTCAGATATTAAGGCCACGATTGTACTATGACATTTTCTAAATCCAAATTGTTTGCTTTATAAAATATTGTTTTCTTCAATAAAGTGTATCATATTCATTTGTATTGCCTTTTGAAATATGTTTTTAAAACATGATAATGATATATATCATATACGCCTAGTTGTTTGTTTCTACTTTTAAAAATAAGTATATAACTTTTATTTTTGTTTAATATTTCTGGAAATTTAGTTAATCATTTATTCACATATTTATTTATATTAGTTTCGTTTAAAGATTTATTATATTAATTCAAAACTCTTTTAACACATTTTGTGATATCATGTTATTTCCTGAAAAAGTTTTATTTTCAAAAACTCAATTATTTTTTATAATTTCCATGGAGTCATTTTAGTTAATAATATATATTTTTTAATTTTAGTGGTATCTATTTTTTTAAACATATGATTATTTGCTTAGTTTTAATACCAATATTATCTCAAATTGTTCATGTGGTTGTCTATTTCAGACAGCTCTGTTAAAATATTATTATTACCTTTTAATTTATAGTTTTAATCTGTTTTTGTGTTTATTCCAAAAATAGAGTTTATTTTATTCCATTATAGTTTTCTGTTATACTTATTTTTATTCTCTGTTACTTTCCTATTTGTAAAATTTTATTTTGTAGCTTTAATAATTTTGTTAAATTCATTTTTATATATTTTATATTTTGCTTCCTTTGCTATTGCTACAAAAACGTAACATATATATTTAAATTAACTTTTCTCTGGTTCTGCATGATTTCTTTATATCAGGATTTAGCCATGGCTTATCCTTGACTTTATCTCTACTCCTACCAGGCAGGGGAAATGATAATACGTAACATCAATTTAAAATAGCCAGAAGAATCAAAACCAATTTTCGTTTAGTTTTATTTTTTGACTTGCAGGTTACAGTTACCATCTCATTTTATTAAAACAAATATTTGATTAGTAACATATTTCATCATAAAGCGATTTTTTATTCACTTTTTCATATTTATAATTCTAAATTAATTCTAAATCCTTTATTGTCAAAATATAGTATTACTTTCTTCTTTTCATGTTAGTTTTTTGTCTATTTTATACTTTCAATTTCCCTAGGATCAGTTTCACTTGTGTCGTTTCTTTTCTTTTATAAGTCGCCTATCTGGTTGTTTTTAGATTGTGCCTACGTTGTTGTCCGTCTGGTTTAGTTAGTCTCGTGTGTCTTATTTTTTCTTTTGATTTCTATATCCATGTTAGTTTATATAACATATATTTAATTTAATTATTAACTAATAATGTAAATCAAGGCTCATACATTTCTGTAAAGTCAAATAATTATGGAAATATCTACGCAATTCTTAAAATCTTTAAAATTTAAATATGTATATTATTTCTTTACATATTTTATTTATTTCACTTCCTGTGAAATATTTTGCTCCTACCTACTGTTCTTGATTAAAAAACTTTTATTGTTTTATTCATTTAAAATAACTACAAACATTGACTAAAGTAGTTTGTTTTTATAATGTCCTGGAATTTACTTGAAATATGATGTAAATTTTAATTGAAAAAACGGAAGGACCGGTTACTAAAACATGTATATACTTATACAGCGATCAGTAATACGGCTTTAATGAACATATTTCAAAAAAGGAAACGAAGGCATGGTATCAATATAGCAGTTGTACACAGAAACTGTTGTACCGCACCCCTTCAGCTCGGCCTGGCCCCCACCTCAGTGCACTGCCCCAAGTGCGGCCACACCTTCTGCTCAGTGTGCAAGCAGCGCTGGCACGGTGCCCAGCTCACCTGCGACGAGGCCAATCCCCTCTGGAGCCACCTAGGCATGCCCTACACGCAGCCCGCCCCAACCGACAGTGTCATTAAACGGTGTCCCGCCTGCCGTATCCCCATCGAGAGGAATCATGGCTGTGCCCAGATGATGTGCAAGCGGTGCAAGCATGTGTTCTGCTGGTACTGCCTCACCTCCCTAAATGTGAGTTGTCTAGTCGCAGACATTGTTTCTTGATTTTATTATGTCAATTATTATAATATAATTGGGAGCATTGTTGATTCGTTCTTTACGTTGGTTGTATTTTCGGGAATGAAAAGAAAGTTGCGGTGAATGTTTTAAAATTGTAAATCGTTTATACTAACTTTATAATCACGAAATAATGTGATATGAGTCACAATTATGATTGACTATACTGTATATCATACCATTCGATTATTATTAATTCATAGTAAGAAACGGTTTAAAAATTTCAAAATTTCAAAATTATAAACACTTAAAGCATCCATAGTCAAGAATTAAATATATATCATCTTAGCATGTAAACGTACTTTAATGATTTCAATAGTAAGGGTAATATTTTCCCCACATTTTTATTTTCACTGCCAATTAAAATCGTAAACAAATTTTATTATTGATATTATAACCTAATTTATTTAACTGTTTGTGTTTATATTTTTAATTAACATCATTCTTTCAACTTTTGTTCTTGTCCCTTTTAAGCAGTATAATTATGACATTTTAAAAATTTATGAGTTACTGTTTTCTTCTAAAACTGCTATAACGCGTTAGAATAAACCTAAATCCTATCATCAAATTATTAAATGTCAATACATCATAAGTGACAACATAAATACCGCCACATCGCACCATTACCTAGTAGACTGTATTCCCTTTATTGTTACTCTTTCAGGATGACTTCTTCCTTCGCCACTACGACAAGGGACCGTGCAAGAACAAGCTGGGCCATTCCAGAGCTTCCGTTATGGTTCACAGAGCCCAGGTACGGGTTCGCTCGCTTGCACACTACTGACCGTGCAGATTGGTGGCTTATGTGGTTCAGACAAAGCAGTGTCTGCTGGCCTGATTTTAGATTATTTTTAAGACCAGAGCAAATGATGGGGGTAGTTCGCAGAGGATGGTGTTACCATCTGTATGACGTGTACACATAGGCTGAGAATAGTGGCGGTTTATTAATGTCGAGTCATTACAATTGAGTGTAAAGGGCGTATTTTAATGCTGGTCAACTTTTCAATTACGATTTGTGATTTAAATACTAAATTCGATTTTGTTATTCATTTGATTTTGTGTTAACTTTCTTACCGAGTTTGTTGGTATTTCCATCATTGTTTCTGTTTTTGCCGTTTATTGAAATAAACTATGGTCAACTGGCAGGAATGCAGAGCCAGATAAAATGCATTTTTAAACCATTTTCAAAATCCGCTAATTGCAATTAATTAAGTTTAAATTAAACGTTGTTAATTAAATATGAATTTTAATTTAATCCGTTTAATAAATATGAATTTTAATTTAATCCGTTTAATAAATATGAATTTTAATTTAATCCGTTTAATAAATACGAATTTTAATTTAATCCTTTTAATTTAAAACCAGCAACTAGGTATAGTAGAATTAAGTATTCGTAGTATAATAAGGCATAACTAGCTTTACATTTATTAAAAATATAATAACAAATATATGGCAAAATGGAATTACAAATTTGATTTGGATGATGATCTAATACAGATAATAAGTAATAAGTAAGCACTAAGCGCAGAGCCTGTACAAACAGCGAAGAGACAGAGCACTAACGGTTTCGAGCTATTCAGCTCTCATCAGGTATTTTAACCGCAATAATAAAGTAAATAATAATTATTTAAATACAATTTGTAAACTATTTAAAAGTTAATTTACGTGATATATTTTTTATTTTATTCTTGTTCTTAACAGGGCGTGCACCTCCAACTCTTTGAATTTTCTAAAAATCTGATAATGCTCTTTTGAAGTCTGTTTAATTTTTATGTTGGACTACAATTTCGATACCTGACCCAGACCAGTGTACTTTTACAGTAATTTACCTGTTATAATTGATGTAGTCAAATAGGTTTTATTTATGTAATTTACGGAAATCTTTTTTACCTTTAAATTTAATATTTGTAAAAGGAAAAATGTCCTCTGAGGATTCCTTGAATTCCGAGCAAATAGAAGCGAATTGTACAGATTAATTAAATTTTTTCTAGTCGTTTTTTCTTTAAGATGCTTACTTATTTATGGGATTAGAGTTATCTATATTTCAATTACAAAAATTTTAATGTTGTCATTTTATACATAGTTGAAAGTCTCTTCGAGATTTACCCAAAACGTCATTCGGATACAGTTTCCTGTCTGTCCTATGTCCTATGTGAGATAAGACACGTAGTTATAATGTCTTGAAGTAGATTGATAGATCTTGCTTAAGCTTTTTTGCTACAAAAAATAGCATAACTTAAAAAAATTAGAATAAAAACGTCCATATTCATCTGTTCTGAAATCGATTAATTATATAAAAATATGCTCACATGCCATGAATATTATAAACTACTATTACATTATTTGAGAGAAAGTAATATATTATTGAATTTTGTCGTGTCCTTTATAATTTTATGGAGGTTGATGTTTTTTATTGCTATTTTACTTTTACCTCTTGAAATACCTGTAATTCGTTTCACATGTTAATGTATAATGTAGAGGTTATATTTAATACTGTTTAATATAAATGCGTGTAATTAGACGCGGATATTAAAATTGAATTAATCTCTGATTGATATACATAAATCCTGCTAATTTTATATGTTCAGGAAATAGCTGTTAAGATCTTTAGCACATTTAGAACTTTTTGTTTAGTAATAAAGGAAAGAATGTATCTATTTATTTTTACAGGAATACTTCTATTTTATTAATTTTAAAAGTATTCGATGTATGTCGTATTATATTAGGTTCAGAATGCTTTTTATATAACTAATTTATTAAAATTAGCAAAAATATTTGGAAGGCATGCAAACGCCTACGATGTTTTAATTATCCAGCGGTTGAAAGAAACAAATTGCAGTGACAAAACTAATTTAAATATCACCATGATTTATTAAATAAGTTAACGTTTTATTTCATTTTCAATAGACTACGCTCGGCAAATTTTTTTCTGATTTAGGGGCTAAATGTTCATGTCAAATTACTTTTATTTCAACATTTACAAATTGTTAAAAGAGTATTTTTGTTTCGGAACTATTTAATTTTTTTCGGAATTATTTAAATTTAAAATTTTGACGATAATTATATTTTTTTCTCGTTTGATACATTTAATTTATAAACATAGTTATAGTGTAGGTAACTTTAATGTACACTAGAAACAGTTTTTAAATATATTTTTATGGATGATTTATCGAATATTTTTAGGATAAAATTATTGCTTTATAAACAAAAACTTAATTGTAACTCTAAAATAATGGTTGGTCTTCATTTTCAGAGTTCATGGATTTATACTCATGTATGAATAAATAGTCAGAACGGAAGTTATCGGACACTTAATTGTATTTCAAAACTAGTTACATTATAGATAACCAATAATTCTCTTTTGAGTCTTCTTGGGTGGGTCCACCCTTATTAATCTGTTTTCTGATGTCACATTTTCAACAAAGGAGGCTGTTTATCAGCCCTCATTTAAAATTCTATAACTTGTTCTTTCATTCTTTTACTATACGGTTTCATATTTCTATCGTTTTAATATACCTCTGATTTTCATCACAACTTCATTCACAGTTTTGGTTAAGGATAATGCAATGATAATAAAATGAATAAAGAGCTGAAAATTGTATTTTTTATACCTAGTCGCCGATCGGGTAACCAAACTAATGAAGCTGGTAGTCTAATTTAATTGTATACATTAAAAACGCCAGTTTATTAACATAATTTAATAAAATTTATTCATCAATACAAAATAATTGGTGTTGAAAACATGAGTGCGGTAATTGGCGTTTTGAATAAAAAGAAAATACACAATACATTTTTATTTATAATTATTTTATTTTTCTAAATGTAAATTTATTTTTTGTGGAATTTTTCTTCTTATTCATATTTTTGCAGCTGTAATTGTTATTTCGTTAATATAATTATTGTTTTATCCAGGAGATGTTGTATTTGAAAATGAGTTTTGAAAATTTGATTTGGGACATCAAGATTATGTATCTATTTATTTCATCTAACTGCGAATAATACAATGCAATCGATAATTTTTTGATTTATTAAACCTTAAATAATTCGAATTAA
The DNA here is from genome assembly GCA_034780555.1 of Coelogynopora nodosa. NCBI lineage: Eukaryota > Metazoa > Platyhelminthes > Proseriata > Coelogynoporidae > Coelogynopora > Coelogynopora nodosa. The sequence continues at coordinate 15,129 of JAUZND010028793.1, forward strand.
TACAATATTTAGTGAACTGTGTATTTATATGTAAAGGTTCTATTTTGTTCAGTCACACATACTAAACTATTAATTTCAGCTAAGAATGTGCGTGTATTTGGTCTGCTGAATATACCCGTCATTCAATATACATGTAGAGCGATGTATTAAATTCTTTATAAAAAAGTTATATTGACTGTACCTTATTCAATACATTGCTGATGCTCTTATTCCGAGCTTTAAAAAATTCATGCCTAACCCTCACAAAGTCACTAACACTCTTATTCAAACCTGAACGAGCCACATTTTAGACATGTAATTTAACATATGGCTGAGTGACGCGTTTAATTAGGCGACCATTGTGTTTATCTGTAACTGTCTTACTTATTTCTGGTTGGTTTTCTTTACTATCATTTAAACTGTGTCATTTTGTATTAATATATAATAAAATTATACTATAGGGTTCGCATATACACATTAGAGAAAACTCAAAGTACATAGAGATTTTTTTCATGTCAGAAAATTTGTGGAAAGACGAAATGTAATGCAGTTTTTAGAAATTTGAATAAATTATTCTAAGTCAGGTAAAACTCAACGTTTTTAAATTCTGAAGATAAAAATTAATTAACTAGCTGCAGAAAAATAATTAACATTTTTGCTAAAATATTGAACATAATTTATATAGCCTATATGTATTGTATGATTATACATTCAGATAATATATTCATTCTGGAAGACTCAGTTAGGAAAGTTTCAGAAAAAGCGTTTGAACCCTGTGACAGTTAATCACCCAACGTGTTTTTCCCCGCAAGATGTCGATCTATTTGTGTGCACCCCGCACCGTAACTCTCACACTCCCTACAGGTGGTGGGCATCTTCGTGGGCTTCAGTGTGCTAATGATGATCGCGGCCCCCTTCCTTCTGCTGGCCGCGCCCTGCATCCTCTGCTGCAAGTGCAAGAAACACTGCCCCATCAACTGCTTCTCCACTGGGGCCGCCACCGGCAACGATGACCTCTCCGAGACCACCTTCGAGCCCTCGGTCACCATGACTACCGCGGGAGTCGGTCTTGACGCCGGCCTTTACACCCCTTCCTCCACAGCAGCTGATATCGTTGACAACAGGTACACACAAAGTTCGCGTTTGCGCCCGATTTTGCAATAATACGTAGATGTTTAATCTTTATTAGATAATCATTTCATAATATAATATTATGTTGTCTAATCCATAAATCGATTTATACCATTATGGACCAGTAAGATCATTATTTTTTGTTAATAACTGTTGTCAGTAAGTAAAATTGGCAAACGTCAGAATTAATTATTGATCTACTCTCTCGACTATACAATCATGTCGATATTATACATTTTTATTATGAATTGTGTTTACTTCAATTAACGAAAATGTAATAGTAGTTAATGTTGATCAATGACATGTACCAGTTGCTAGATGATACTACAAGTACTCCATCATCATTCATCGCGAAGTACACTTAGCGTGTTAAACAAATTATTATTCATTGTGAATTAATATAAATATTTCTCGAATTCTTGGTAAATGTATTGATTTGCCGCTATGTCTCATCGGTTAATCAGATATATTAAGGAAATTATCGACTTCCATCTAGTATTAGAGTTGTTATATTATATAGTTATATATATCTAAATAGTGCCGATCAATAAATTCCATACTATTGTTGAAATTCATTGAGTCTAAAATCGAATTTTATCTATAAAATAAACAACTTATTTTACTATTGTAATTATTGAAGCTTTAATTGTAATTATTGTAACTAATAAGTGCCTGTATTCAATAATATGCAGGTATTCTAAGTCAGGCATGTTTTTTCAGATATTATTGTAAAATTAGTTTTACTCTTAGAACACCCATATAAATATATGCAGGTTTCCAGTAGTAATTTAACACCAGATATTAACGTTGATATTGCATTATTAATTTTAGTATACCATTACTATGCTCTAGACATACAATCGAAGTTTCTAGTGTTGATCCAACTTTAATCTCGTCTTCAGTTTTTGTAAATCAAACTTTACCGTCGCCTTCACCTGCGCTACATATTTGGCAGTTTTAGTAAAAGCGTCTACTTCGATGCAGTGGAATTCCTGTTAGTCAGTATGGGTTGCTCAAATGTAAACATCACGGCACTAAGAATTTTGTAAGGAGTAATTTCTCGATAAACCAAACAATTGGATTAATATAGGAATATGTTTTACATCGGTTACAACCGTTTTTCTTCAGAAAAGTGTAACTTAAAATTCATTGATATTTCTAAAAGATTCTTCAACTATGATAATAATAGTATATTTTAGAATAATATTTGATAGCTTGTTTTTTGGTTAAGAAAATGTGAGTTTATTTTTTATTCACTTGTTACACAATTATGGACATACTATATAACGCTTATGAAATCCAAATTTCTGTTTTAAAAACTTAGATTAAATATTGTTGTCAATGCCAAACAATATTTACATAAGGAAGGTTCGCTAGTTATATAAAAAATTACATTCCAATACTTATCCATTACAACAAATTACTGAGTTATCAAGTAAAAGCAAGTTCAATTAACTTTTTTAATAACATAACTAATTAATTCAATTGTGTTGAGCAAAAACTCGATAACTCAAGTTATTGAAAAAATCTATTAAATATCATATTATTATTTTTGGTTCATCAGTTTTACATAACGATGTCCCTGTTCACATCCAATGCAGCAACAGTGAGCCTGCGCTACCCACAACGACTCGGCCTTCACCACACCGGTTCCAGCTGCGTCGTCCCTCCTCGCGTCCAGCCCCTCTCTTTTGGTCCCCCCGGCCGCTACGCAAGGAGGACCACCACCAGAGAGAGGGGAGCAACGAGACTTCCGCCTCTATGGTTGTCATCGGCCGGGATGATCTCTCCGATATCGCCGCTTCTGTCGACCACCTGGATACCGAAGAGTTCAACCCGCCGCCGCCACCGCTGCCGGCTGTTGTTGCTTCCGCCTTAAGACGGCCGCAGAAGAGTCGTTGGTTCCTGCGGGCTGAGGTGCCGTCGGCTCCTACTTCTGACATTGTCGCCTATGCAGAGACATCGCAACAGTTTGGAGCAGCGAGTGGACTGCTGGTCAGACTTCCACAAGACGGTAGTGATCTGGTTTAGAATCTCTCTATCTTTTTCTTTAGATCTTTTCAATAACCTGTGATCCAATTTTCTCTCTACCTTCTCTTGCGTTTTGTTTTTATATTCATGTTTTTAAACGTCGTGCTGTTCTGTTGTGTTTTTATTTATTAGTAAACGTATTTATTGTGAATTATTGCGCTAAAAATATTTAAATAAATCTTTATTTTTGTCTTTATAATAAGTTTGTAAGTTTAATTTATGTTACAGTTATTCAACTTGGATTATAATGGTCAAACTAAATTCACCGAGTTTACTTTCAGTGTTTTTTGTTGTTGTTGGTTTGAGGGTTCCGTAACAGGTTGCACTATATGTATATATATATTATATATATTTTTTTAATTTACGAAATTTTCAAATCTGTCTACACAGTTTCATATTTTTTGAAATATGAAGAAGAGCATAAAAATGTCAGTTATAAAAGTGTAATAGTAAGATAGTAAATATAGGTTCATATTTAAACTTCACAATATACCAGTTTTTTGTAATAAGATTGACAATCTTTCATAAATCTGTCAAGTAACTCACTCACATTTAAAAAAAAAGTACATGTGTTATTTTTATAGCATAAATTTGACTGGAGTGGAAACTTTACTAAAATTATTCAATTATATATTGTATTTGCTATATAATATATGTAAACCTACTATTTGTTGGTGAAGAAATCGATACATCCAGAGCATAATTTAACGCTTCTCTTAAACGTCTTATTGGTATCTAATTTAGGTATTTACTTTTATTCATGGCACATATCAGTATGTCTTTTACTACTCGTTTCTGACCCGGTTCCATTAATCATGTCATACTATTGCACTAATATAAGACGACACATTGACAAGGAAAAGAATTATGACGTTTTCGTAACTCCCAAGAACGCAATACTGTTCCATTTATCTAACAGAATAATATATTTTCTGATCAATAGTTTCCTTGACTTATAAATTCGCTTCCACAGGCTTCTGTTGACATTGGCATAACTATGCGTGACATATCGTATCTATATTCTACTGTTGACTTACATTCAACACTGGCTGTGGCGACATAAGGGCGGTTTTGTTGATGGCAATGTTATTCTCTAGCTTACAGTATAACACAATGCAGCATGTTTTGTTGTACTTTTATATATCCGACCTCCACAAAAGTAAATACAAAATAGTGAGAAAATTTTTTAGCATTCCAACTCCTCAGTATCATATTATCGAGATTTAGATCATACCCATGAGAATTAAATTGTTGTCTTCAATTTTATTCTATTTCCTCGCTCACTTTCTGCTGATTCATCAATCAAATGCTTATTGATTTGACTGTCTTTGTATGTGATATGTGTGTCATCTCGTTGCTGTTTACCATCTGTGCTTTTTTTTACCTATTATTGATATTATATTGTTAATTATAATGTTTTACTGCAGACGTGTTGTTGATTATGTCTTTTATTTTTTCCCGTTGTTTACGCTATTGTTAAGTGATAATATCTTAATTCTATTTGTTGATATGAACTTGACTCTTGCTTCCACCTGAGACAAACAACCATCATAATTTATTGTTTCATATTTTTTTAACTGTGGAATTATGTATTTATTTTTTCTTCTCATATTTTTTTTAGTCTTCTACCAATTATGTACATTAATTTAATAGTAATTAAGTATTTATCCGATAACAATAAAGCCATACTTGTACAGTTTTATTAGAATGTTTTCTCACAATTCGTAGTATGAAAGAAATCCTTCTATATACTGTACTGCATGTTTTTAGAAGGTATACTGTTATTGTAATACAGCTGTATTGACACAATTAACTAAATAACTCTCATATATTATCTTTGCTATTGCATACTTTATTTTTTATTATTTGTCTATAGCATCAATATCGTGTATATCCGTCCATTGTATATACTTAACATTCATCCTTTTTCAAATATTCCTCTGCTGTTATAAATATGTCTACAACTTTTTTTTGTTCATAAATTTACCTTTTATGACGATTGGGAAATTGTTTTATTTTATTAGCACTTGTATCTCTCATGCACAGATAATGAAATACAAACTGATAAAAGTAGTTTTTCATTTTCATGATATTGCATTTAATTAATTATATAATTTCACCATTGATGGTATGGAGTATTTGTTTACTCCTATACAGTTTCAATTAAAATACTTTACTGATAAAAATGTGCCCTTTTACTTATAGGTAGTTTAATATAAATTTATAAATGTCTGAAGATTTTATTGATTATTTGTTATATGAGACAGTTTGTCATCCACTAAAATTAGTTTCAAGCTTAACGAAAAATGTGTTAGTATTACGTTAAAAATTTTTCGTGTAAACTTTCTCATTTCTGAACCTACTGTATACATATACAACTTTTTCATTACATCATTTTTTTAAATCGATTAACAAGGATTTGCCTTCCTTTTGATACAGTAAATATGATTGAATACATCTATCAAATACGTCTAATTCAAAAGTTGTTTTTCAATTCCTTTAGGGAGGAAACCCTTAAAAACGTTTGTCGGCGAACTCGTTTGTGGTCTACCGCCACCACACAATTTTCTACTTTGAAACGGAATCATTCTACTATTTAAAAATGTTTATGTATTTAGAATAGTCGACAAAAAGATAAGTTTAATAAAAGTAAAGCTTCACCTGCAACATACAATAATACATAAAGTCCACAATTCAATTTTAAAATACCTGGTCAATTAACTTTATTGTTTTCTAATAACTGCGTAAATTGTTCATTTATTTTAGAATGCGGTGTATCATTCTTTTTCTAAAACTTTAATATAGGCCTATAGTCGTTATCGCATATATTTTTCTACATAGTAAACTTAAACTTCAATAGCACTTCTGCACTCCACACTAACTACGCTGCAGTACACTCCACTCGCTGACTTTGTAACTATTTAATATTGCTATTTTAGAATTCGAATCATCCTACTATAAAAGCTCTTATATAAAAAGTATGAAGGAAGCACAGTTACTTTTTAAGCAGTGCTTGATAATCTATAATTATCTATAAATAATCCTTTTCACTTTAAAAACATAAAAGTGTGCTCTATAATCTTGCTTTTTGCAGTATTTAAATCCGTTTAAATATCACAAATAATATAGAATATTTAAAAATTAAGGACCGGAGATATAACTACCTAAAATACTAATATTTTAAATCGCTTGATTAATTTCGGTTTAATACTTATAATTTTAACATGGGCGCTGAAAATTTTACCTATTAGAAAATTAAAGAGTAGATTTTGTAGCTTGTTGTAGAATATAGAACAAACATTTTCTCGTATAATGTTGTGGGCAAGGGCTCATCGTTGAACTAGGGGGATCCAAATTCTAGAGTGTGACCACACGGCCGACTAAATTTCGTCCTTGTGTTACTTTCTCGGCTTGCTCCTATTCTTCTATTTTCTCTTCCATTTTTACAAAATCCTCTTCGTCGATATCTTCGTCATCATCATCATATTCTTTCATATCTCTATCTTCATATACATTTATCTCTATTTCTAAAATATCGGATATACGTAGTCGTTCCATTACAAAATGATTATTCCAGTATTGAAATTGTTTAGCTCCCAAAACTAGGATTTTCCAAAAGTTAAAAATAGACCTGACTCCCAGAAAATTAAACTAAATCAAAACAATATATTACTCATAATAGTAAAGGATTGTTGCTATAAAATGTTTGTAGAATAATAACGATACAATGTGATTTGTATTTTACTTATAGATAAAAGATTTTTATACTCTAAAATGTGTCTTTCAATAATATAAAGCGCTCTCATTTTTTCAGGATATCAGAAAACACTCTCAAAATAAAAGTCAGTAATTATAATCAGTGATTTTCATGACACTATTTTATTTAGTTCTATAAAAATAGCTCTCCCTATAGGGCAGTTATCGAGTTCTGTGGAAAACAGTGTTATCGATAAATATATAAGATTAATCTTCTGGTTCGCAATGAAAAGGTAGATGTAATAAAATAAAAATTGTTTTGCATTCGTACGATTAAATTTTCTCTTAAATTGTTACCATTATCGTATTGATAATTATTAGCGTTTCTCGAATGTGATCGTAATAAGTACAGCTTATAATATGACTGTAGTTTTGAACGTAAAAGTAATACGTATACAATCTATAGATATACAAATTTTAGAATTAATTACATTTAATAAAACTATATTTTAATTAAACAACGTCAAAATTAGTAACATATTTTTAAACAACTTAGTATAAATATTATATAAGATTATATTATTTTTTTAACATATAAACTACATATTAAAATGTACGAATGAAGACACATATACAATGAGTTATTTAAATTATATACATACTATAAATAAATATATAATATAATTATAACGTATTATAACGTATAGAAAATAAATATGTATTACTTATGCAGAATAAGTACGTAAGCAGTAATCATGATCATTCATCAGTTCATTCATTAGTAACCCATCATCATTCCGCGGGCCGATAGCAGCCTCCCAGGCCTCCCTGTCCGTTGCTTCATTGCCATGAATTCCGCAGTGACTAGGGATCCACTGGAAGAACACCGTGCCATCTACCCGCATCAAAGAAGATCTCATTGAACCCATATCTGGGTTACAGCAAGACGTCTTGCTGCTCAAAGCAGTCAAGGCGGACTTACTATCGGAGCAGATCAAATAACGACCGCTCCGACCTTCAGTCACAAGCCATCTCACCGCTAATCCCAAGGCGCCCACCTCCGTCTCAAAGAACGAAGTGAACTCCGCACCCCTCAACCGCCGGGTTGTCACAATGGTGAGATTTTCATCTGACCCACTCGTAACTACCGCAGAACTACCCCCGCGCCGCACACCACTCTCAGCCGATCTATATCCGTATAAACGGTGAAGTCAAACAGTCCAAGGGAACGAATAGTGTCCAACGCTTCTTCTAAACGGACATCTTCAGAATCACTACAACAGCTGCCCCCACTCCCCTCAGAGAGAGGTTGACACTCCACCCTTTGTTCTCCCACTGGCTCGGGACAGAAGTGACAGGGGGGAACTCAAGGCGTCGTTGGGCTGCTAACCCAATACTGTCGCAGGTTTTATTGGCCATCTTGCGAAAGCTACTGCGGGC
>JAUZND010028804.1:0-23403 GCA_034780555.1 Coelogynopora nodosa
AGTGTTGAACATTGCATTACTTAAAAGCACTGTATGATATGTAGACAATTGCGTATAATTTAGTTACATATTTTTATTATGTATGTTGGAAATTGATTTTGAAATATCATCAGCTAAAAACATGTTTTAAAACTCGCTTTTTTCTATAAAAAATGTTTGAAATGTTCAATAAATATCTTAATTTTGCCTTAAATTATCACTGAAAAAATATTTTCTATAACGCTGGACACCCTGTTTTTTTAAATGTTTACAAACAGGCATGGAATTATAAAATGGCAAATCAAACCTTGGATTTAAAAGACTGTAAAAGTCTGTCAAATCCAAAAAGCATAAGAATAACTGGGGACAGGCCGTATAATATAGAAGAACACATGTAACAAGTAACATGAATAAATGAATAAATCAAAACGTAGTAGTACTATGTAATAATATGATAATCTAATGTTTACGTCCTAATATTTTTTTAATGTCCTCGATTCTGTTGATTGTTTATATTGCTTGATTTATCCTAGAAGGGGAACACACAAATTCTGTTTAAACGGACAGTTTCAAAAGTTTGAAGATCATCGGTGATATTAGGTTGTATCAGTTCGCTAAAGTTGCTATATCTTCATTTGTGATAATCTCCTTGACGGTGTCCAACTACGTACACTGATATGAATACTTAGTATTCGTAATTTTTTACATCGTGAATCACTTTACATAACAATATTAATAATTATTTCTACTGTGAATCACATCATTATGTGATAATTTTCAATAAACTTATTATTTCGTAATATATCCATCAGAAATTTCTGGAAATTATTATATTAACAATATTCTAAATCGTAGTAATTTCATAATATACTTAGTAATTAAATTAACTACTTTATTTTTATGGTAAGTAGTTAAAATAATGTGTTTATTTTTCAACTTAATCTCTATGGTAATTATAAATTGTACTAGTTTAATCAATATCGTTAGTTAGCCTTCTGAAGGGCCGACTTGTCCTGTTTTCAGCAGGAGGTCCTGTTTGTCCTGTTTTTTGCCAATGAATATCAAAATAACTAAAATGCCAAAAATACAATAAAAACTAAGTACCCATAACAGTCTAGTTTCAGGAATCTAGAAAATTCATTAAATTGGATATATGTAAAATAAACAATAATATAAAAAATACCATTGCATGAGCACAGAAATGTTAGGAAATAATCTATATTAAGCATTTTAAAGTGCATTCTTTAGAAGTTATATTCTCAACATGTTCGGCTTTAGAAGATGACCTGCTCGCCTCGCCATACCACAGTGAATATTATTATCTGTCCTGTTTTTTTCTGGCGGAAGAGTGGCAACCCTGCAGTTATCTAATTATTAATATGCTATGTAGATAACCATATTATGAAAATGAACATATAAGCAGCATCACTGATATTTTACATTATCAGAAAGGCACTGTAGTGCAATTTAAGTGTATGAGTAAGTAGTATTTGATTTGGCAGATAGGTTTGAAGATGTTTAGTAATATTATAATACTAATAAATTTGCGATAATAATATGCTGCAAATGTTTTATTATAATATGTTTTATTGACATATAATAAAAATATTTCGTACAATTGACTAGTATCCACCACTGCGAAATATTAATAAAAAACGAAGGCAAATAGGTTATCTGCAGCACGGATAGAACATAATATTTGGTACACCTGTCAACGTGTGCAGACATGCTTATTGTCCTTTAATATTATAGTTATTCTTAGCCATTGTAATTGAGTTGACAGCTCCATTTCAAGACACAGATCGTAATATTCACATGGATAGGTATTTAATTTCTATGGATCTTATAGCACAGTTACTTAGAAATAGACTAACTGTAGTATGCATAATTGTGCCTACATGTCGAAATGTACTTGTATTCATGCGCGATGTGAAGAAATTTTAGACTATAATGTTTTCTATATTTTTCGTCGTTGTAAAAGTGCCTAAATTCTGCCTACGTTATACAGCATGTCTCATACTGACTGAGTTAAATAGATTGTTTCCAAATTATTGATTTTTTAATGTAGAAAAACTCGGTCTACTTCTTGTGCAGTGTGACTGTAGTGTAGTGTAGACCATTGTGTTGATAATATTATTTAATAAAAAAAACAATATTCTTCCAAATGGCTGAAATAGAAACTTTTTGTCTGTGTTGACTTAATCTATGACTCACGCCAAGCGCAGCGAGCTGCTTCAAAAATTTCCCGCTGATCGTAAAGGTTGTGTCGTGTGCGTTTTGTCAACTGAAATGACCGGCTAACAAAACATGCCCGACTTTTCAACAACAAAAAAGGGGAAACTGTTTGTGTAAGATAGAATGTTCGACATAGATCGTGTCAAGTTTTCGTGGGTTGGATTCGATGTCTGGTGTTGTGTGAACAATGTAAATCAAATTTAGTACAATATAGAAAAAGTTAGTCTATTTGCGGATACATAAGATTCTTCCATGTTAAAGTAACAACCATTCAATTAAAATATTACAGTGTAGCGAAAGTGTACTATGTGCACATACATGCTTATGGTATACCTACTGTTACATATTATTATAATTGCTTTGTTGTATTTTGCAGAACATTATTGATTGCAAGTGGTTAATATAATATCATGTATAATATTTAACATTACTTTGTTTTATTAAATTAGTACGTTTTCTTTTATGTAGTATGTTGCTATAACAATTATAGTTTTTTAATATAATATTTAATAAATAACTAATAATAATAAATAATAACTAAATAACGTATGTAAAACTATTGATTAGCTGTGTGTATTTCAGATAATTAGACTATTTAATACTATTTTTAAGTAGACATTTCTGATAATTATCTGAATTATGTAAAGTTTTTAAACCTTTAAAAATACAACTACTACAGATTAACTATTAATGAAATTGCTTATTATTGTAGTATGTTATCTGTTTATAATTGGAATTACAAACTATATTATAAAGAAACCATGTTGTCTGTTAAGTTATAAAGAATTTCAATCTAATTAATTTTTTATCTTTTAAATATATGGTTTAACTGCTTGATGTGTTTAAACTATGAAACAACACTCCCAACTTGTAACATATTTTCAGTACACCTCTACGTTGCTGTCACTTCGTTACATTACTGCCTGATATATTAAATATGTTGCTCATCCTTGCAAAGGAAAGGAAGTGAGTGTCTAGTGTCTACAATTTTATAAGCCTACCTTTTACAACAAGCGTACTAAACATCATTCACGTCTACATAGATCGGAGATGCATCTTGCGCTTCTAGATTTCATTGAAAAGTATTGTAATTCAATGTAATGTAAACATTATTTTATATATAATTATAATGTATTTTTAGCAGATTTTTAGAGAAATTTCAAAACATAGTATATTTTTTTATTTTATGTTAAGCTTATTTAAAATGTTTTTTTTATCGCAATATTTATATTCTAAAGCATCCCTTCAACCTCCTTTTTGTTTAAATTTGTAATTATCTCATGTTAATATAACTAATTTTAATAATATTTTAGTTACTTTATAACAACAAGTATAAGTTCCAATATGCCTATACGAAACTTGTCTCTTTCAAAAATTGAGGAATTTCATTTGAGAACAGCAAAGGAACTCCTATACAAGATCTCCCTCTTCATCATCCTCAATAGGTGGTAGACAGCCATCGGAAGTCCAAACCCACGGAGCACGCTCGCGAAGTATTCCTCTTCAACGACCTCCTATTGGTGACCAAAGCAACCCCGCGCAAGTCCAGCAAGCTGGGTGGCCCCTCTTCCTCCATCCGCAGCAACACAACATCCACCCCCGTTGGTCCAAATCCCAGTCCCTCCCCGGAGGCCCGACTGTCCTCTTCGGCAATCAATTCTGCTGGCAACACCTCTTCCCCTCTCTCGTCAACTACCGCTGCTGGTAGTGGTGGTAGTTCGACGACAGGTACAGAGACCATGTACACCTGCAAACATGCCTATAGTCTGGTGGGCGTGTATGCTGCTCTGCTGGACACGCCGTGTGAGTAGCTTCATTATTTCTGTCTCTCATGATCAATGAAGGCTGTTTTTTTACTTTTATCTTATAGATAGAGAATAATTATGTAGTACACTGATTCTGATGTAAAAAATATGTGATTTATGAAGAAAATATTAACGAAGATGAATTCACTAAATTAGCTATTTTACATTTAAATTATAGTCAACTTCTAGTACTAGTATTATCACTATCCTAAGATATAGATACCTGCGGGAAAAAATAGATGACAATGTCGAAATAAGCATGCATTATATATATTTTTAATTATTCAAATATTTTAATTGCCATAAGCTAACAGTGTTTATATTTTTATTAATAGATGTCATAAGATTCAAATTAATAACACATTAATTACATGAAAAAACAATAATAATCAGTCGTTAAAATATGATGTATGACAGATTTATATTGCAATATGTTACACATTGCGCTTTTTTGTGATTATTTTTTAGTGTATTTTATTGCATTTTCAGTTATATATAATATATTTTTCAAACCTAATGTTTTATTAAAATATGTTAAGGTCGAATTCAGTGACATTTTTAAACAGCGTTCTTTTTAATAAGTGTCTAACGAGTTAATAGTTTACGAGTCTAACGAGTCTAATAGTTTGTTTGTTTCTGTGTGGCATGAAGTTGTGGGATGGGGGTTATGATCTCTCAGATAATATTTCCCCTCTCCCCTCAATTTCCATTTCTTCAATGCGTTTTTACTTCTCACCAGCCATGTTCAGCTGTAGCTTCTTAGTAGTGTTTCATTCTGGTTGTCGCTGCAGCAGCAACAACTGCCTACGTAGTATTCTAGGTGAAGGTCAGTTTACCTCTGAAAATAAATATTTCTCATATTTATATGAATGTTTTTTCTAAAAGAAAGGGACCTATTTTTATGTTTTGGTTTATTGTGTAGAGTGGTGATCCACATTACTCTAATTATTAATATAATATATTAATTTCAAAAGCAGTTTCTTAATTAACAACTTTGTACCATCCTAATGGGATAATGTACGTAAATGTATTAAGCATTTTTTCATAACAATTATAATATATAAATTATTTCTTCTTTCAAATGTGATCGTATTCTAGATTTGTTGACTAGGTGAACGCCCGATAAGGTATATATTTTAATTTTTTTTAAACATGACGGAAAACTTCAAAATTTGAAAAGAATATTCCTGTTATGATCGTGAAGTTATTAAATGCTTAATTTAGGTCGTATAATTTTATATTTTTTGACATTTCATTTCTATTGGTAAATTGTTTTAATTAAATTAGTAGTTGTTAAATACCTGATTAAACATAGAAATTTAAATTATAGGAAAATAAAAATTGGCATGAGCTCAATACTAATATGTGCTAGTAATATATAAGTATGCCATGGTTTGTAGCGACTTCTTGTATTTATTTTTAAATCACGAAAAAAATCGTTGATACAGCGTGATATACAGCGTGAAATACAGCGTGATGTCAGCGACATCAAATTTATGAAATTATTGTTTTTAAAATAAATCATAGTAGTCTGGATATTCTAAACCGAAACTGTCTTTTTTTAGTCATTATCCTGCCATTTTAAAGGACTACTGTTTATATGTTTTATTAGTTTCATTTAAGTTTTCATTTAATTAAATTTACTCATTTAATACTCATAAATTTACTGGTATATTGTAAATTATATCCGTTTTTCAATTTATCATATTTGACTATCGTTAAACTGGAAGTGACACAAACTTCTTCTCTCCTGCCTCTCCACTCCAGTGTACCCCTTCGCAGTACAGCTCCGGCGCAGCATGGACGACACCGTGCTGGTCACACTGTGTGCCAAGACCGCCTCCGACCGAGAGCGCTTCTTCGAGGACGTCCAGGAGTGCATCCTCGAGATGAGCGAGATGGAGGCGATGCGTATCGAGGAGGAGCTCGTCAAACAGCATCGGATGGGGCCTAACTCCTCTTCTTCCTCCTTATCTGGTAGTCATCAGATAGTTCCTCCTTCCCAAGGACTACGCTCACAGCACGTATTCCCCCATCACGCCTGCAACTATGATGTGACCCACCAACATCAGCTCTATACAGCGAGGCATCAACAGCAGGCTAGATGTCCACTACCACTCGGCGCTGCTTCTTCATCCTCCTCGTCTGGCAAAGGAACAGCTGCCAACTCGAACAGTTTGATCGAGGCGAGTCAGGAGATGCATCGGATGAGTGATGATAGTGGTCTACAGGTTGACCTCTGATCCCATCTGATTTCAGTCGATTCTTGTTAAGTTTGTCTTTTATTCCTTACTCCTTGTTTTAAGGCTTCAAAACCATTCATTTTATCTGTGATTTGTCAAATATCGATAATTTTTTAGTTAACCACAGAGATATGCCATGATTAGTATCGTTATAATATTATTATCATTGTCAACAAATGCACATTCAAACGTTTTATAGTTTATATATGCTTTCTATATAACATGTAGTGTACTTTATCTCCTGAACATGTACATTTTTGTGATCTTACGCACTACATCTACTTTTAGTTGTAGGTAATGTAATTATTGCAATGCGAAACTAATGTTAAGTCTTCGGCTTGCTTCATTATCTGTTTTAGCTTGACTTAAAGCCATCCCATGTGAACGGTGCTTGGACCTTTCGAAAAGTCTCCATCTTCTAATTGTATTTATCCCATCTTTCGGTAGTCGTTTTCTGCTGATAAGATGGTGTTCTCCATTCACTTGTTTTACCCCTCTCTCCCTCCCCCACTCTGATCTGTATTATTCACTTTTGACGTATCTGTAACTGTAAGAATTCTATTTAACATGACCTCTATTGTTACGATATAATTGAATTCGATTATCCACAGTCAATCAAATTGTTTTGCATTCTAATCATACAATAAATGTGTGATTTATTAGGACATCCCATTATATACCCATGATGGTTGTATATTCTTATTCTTACAACAAAGTGTATATTCTAAGAATGTCTGAATTAAGTATCTGTCTATCTTCCTGTTTATTGAACCTATTTATATATATGCAATACAATGATGCAATCTAAAATTAAATGATTTTTTCAATTGAAATGAAGTGCAGTTCTTCTTTTCTCACAGAGAATATTGAAACGTCTTTTTTAAATAAGCTTTATATTATTTCTGGGTTTGAAATTGCTTCAACAATACTAAAAATTATAATTTTAGACTTTAAATGTGAAAGGTGAAATGTTTTTGTGGCATTATAGGAAATATTTTTTCTAAATAATGGATACCGAGCAAAATACTCTTCCATATAAGTTTATCACTTACAGCTAGGTTTCTAACAATAATTTCATTTCAAAATTTAATTAATCGATTACGTTACTGTTTAATTATAATACTCTGTATTCTATAATAAAGAAATTAATTGAACAAAAGGAGAAGCGATTGGTGTAAGGGAAAGGGTAAGGATTGGTTACAATACACATTTTAAAAAGTAAGAATTTTGAAAACTTTATTTTTATTTCTTTGAAATGGATTAAATTACGGTATTCGTCCAATTATTCTGGTGAATAAAATCGACCTAAACTTTTTCTATCTGTTTAGATATTATAATAGAATATTTAAAGCATAACATTCGATAATGTGATCAAAATATAGCAAAATGTATAACTGATGTAATAAATAAGTTGAATACATATAATTAGTATTATATTTAACGTAGTTGTACAATTATAATTACTTCGCTATGATTTAAGGTCATCCTGCAATAGAGATAACCGTTTAAGCATTACTACTGATTTGAAAACGATTTTAAATAAATATGTGTCGTTTATTTTAATTTTTTGTGTCACGCTGTTCTGTACATTAATAGTTTTCTGGAGAAAATTCATTATTATATAACATAGAAAATTTCATTATATATAACATAATATATGATATAGTACAATGTATATATTGATTGGGTATTTGTATGTAGACAGGGCGAGATCCCCGTTGTTATATACGTGACTGAATGAGTAGAGTATAAAATTTAGTAAGCTATTAAGAGTCTACCAATACATTATTTTTCTTCATTGCATGTTTTTTATAAAACCGTTATGTACGTGATGAGATAATTTCAAAAATGTGATCTTTAAAAATTTAATGCATTGTATTATCTAAAATATACTATTGCACAATTACAAACGGTAGAATATTTGTTGACAAGATTCTCGAAAATACAAAAATAAACAGCATCTTAATATTAGTGATTATATAAAACAGAAAAATAAAGCGTTATGTACGTGACATAAAAAAGTTATATATGTGACCGTATCTCTTATTCAATATAAAGTGAACATTTGGAGAAGTGAGTTGTAAATCATATAATAAATTAAATGTCATATCCAAGTGTTCACTTTATATTGAATAAGAGATACTCTGCAATGCATGTTCTGAGTTCCTTTCACAGTTGTGAGTACAGCTGCCCTATCACTTCTACAAATATAGTGATATTTTTTCAATCAATATTTTTAGTAGGTAATATCATAATACAATCGTTATTGTTTTTTCAATTACAGCTTCCTTGATTGTTGCTAGGTAATATATTTACCGACCACCAATTCGAGATTGTTGAGCAGCAATCTTTTCAATATTTATTATTAATTATTTGATATAAATATTTGAGAAAGTTTCTCCACGTGTAAGATTTAGTATTTTTGCTAAAATTGGCCACAGTCATAACTAAAACATTAAGTGTCGATCCACTGGGTAATCTTGTGTATTTTAATTGGCGAATCAAGCATTTCAGAAAAGAAAATAATCTTTACCACGATCCATAGAATCTCTTAAATGGCATATGATCATCGGATCTTTTTAACTTGCTAAAAACGGCTGGAAAGATAGTTTGCTGTGGTGGCTGCCAATGGGCTGATTGAATTTAATCTTGGTATGAGCAAGTAAAATTTTGAACGAAAGTCATCCCGCATCAAGTTTTCCAGCTTCCCTAAGTTTTTCAAATTGTTAGTTTTGCTCGTCTTTGAAATAGCAATGCCACCTATATTATGCTCCAAGTTTAGTCTATTGTGGAGATAGGGAAAATGTTTAAAGTCTTGAGTAGCTCATGAAACTGCATGGTTATCTCCAGAACAGTAAACTTGGTGTAAGAGTTAAATAAAATTCAATATCTATTACATACAAACAGTCGCAACTCTGTGTAACCCTTATACTTATTCTATATTATGTACGTGACTATTTCATATGTCAATATTTGATTAATCATTTTATTTTCTATGAAAATAATCATAAGAGTAACTTATTTCTAAAACTAAATTTACAACGAGTGTTGCACAAATATTTAAAATAAATATGTTTGCCAACTTTCTCATGTATTAGTATCTTTGAAAAATATATATAAACAATTTATCATCTTATTTATGTTATGTACATACGTGACATATTGTTTAGTTGAACATAGTTGAAAATCAAACAATCACATATATCAATATGTTATGTTTGTAACTACCATACTGAGTCAGTTGATAATCTAGTATATTTTTGCATGAATTTGTGGTCAACTCGTTATATTAAAAATCGAGTAAGCTACTTATATTTATCGTTATGTACTTGACATTTTAGAGGCTTTCTTTATTGAAAAAAAAACTACATTTATAGTATAAATTACGTATAAAATAATTGAACTTTCTGTGAAATAAGAATAAAAACGGATTAGACAGTAAATGTATTAATGAAAAATAGAACAATGATGACAACGACACTTTAAAAATTATTAGAATAATGTTTTTTAATCAGATGCATTTATTGATTAAATCCTTTCTGTTAAATTTATTTACAATCTGAACTGTGTTTTTAATTGGCTTACATGACAGCAGAAATAGTTTCATTTTTAATTTCATTTTCATTTTAATTTTATTTTTAATGTCTTAATTGTAACGTATATTTATATAGATAGATTACATGATAGTATGGAGGCGCTGAGTAACGCCGCCACTTAATAATGCCGCCACTAAAAAATTCCGTCATTAAATAACGCCATTACTGAATAACGCTGTCACTGAATAGCGCCGTCACTTCATCAAAAACAACACAGACGACAGACAAGAATAATACTTATAAAATTAATAAACAAACATAGTAATAATAATTTAGATATAGTATGTGTAGAATAACAGCGACTGAAAATTACGATCCGAAATAACGCGTCTTATATTTTGTCAGTGTCGGAATAATGACGTCACTTATATTGACAGGGTTGGAATAACACCATCACTTAATTTATATTCAGTGACGGCTTTTGTCAGTGATGGCATTATTCAGTGACTATGTAATTCAGAAAAGCCGATAAATTAAGTGACGAAGTTATTCCAATCCTGTAAAAATATTTGACGGCGATATATTACGATACTGTCAATATATATTAAGTGACGGCGTTATTTCAACACTGACAGACCAAATAAAATGGATATTGAATTTAGCATATTATTGTTATTCATTGACGGCGTTATTCTGACGACCCGATAGTATGTATAATTTACGTATTATTATTTTCAAAAGTTTTTTTTAATGTGTAAACTATAAAAGATATTATAGAACAAAAGAAAAGAAAAATAGAACCAGCTTGAAATACGGTTTTTAAGGAGTTGCGACAATTTAGTTTGACCAAAAGAATCAGTAGTAGGTGAACTAATTTTGCTTTAAATATATTTATTATGATATTGTACTTTATCATTTTTAATCGATGATAATTTTTGCAAGTAAATTGTTCTTGTGGTTGAAATACAAGCTACTGATCGACTTCCGATAATACTTTTCGGTATCTAAATGTTTTTTTACCTTGTGTATGAATTTTCCTCTCTTTTTTAAGAACCTTGCGAGATAATACATATTACATATTTTAAATCATTCAAATAAAATGGTTTGTTTTAAAGCGCAAAAATATTGAAGAATTGATGGGTAACCAAATTTTAAATTAATATGAATTGTTCGAAGGGTCAATGTATTTCCTTACATAAATATATTGGTTGCTATTGTGTATTTTCTGCATATTTAATCATGGAGTAGTAAAATTAGAGAATTTTGTTTTTTAAATTAATATTGTTATAAGTACTTAACAACTAAAAATAAATAAAAA
Organism: Coelogynopora nodosa; assembly: GCA_034780555.1. Taxonomy (NCBI): domain Eukaryota; kingdom Metazoa; phylum Platyhelminthes; order Proseriata; family Coelogynoporidae; genus Coelogynopora; species Coelogynopora nodosa. The sequence goes on from JAUZND010028804.1 coordinate 11,117, forward strand.
TTAATTGATGTGCCGGATTTCTGTCCTTCCCTTCTGATAATGTAAAATGCATAACAAATTGTGAAGGTTGAAATGCTGATCACAGCTTACCTCCAAGTCCAGAAAAAGTAAGTAATATTTAACAATGTTATTAAATAACATATACTTTTAATCAAATAGGAAAATGAATATCATTTATATTCATATGTATTATATAGTTCTAATTTTATAATAATGTAATTCTAGTATTAACTATTATAGTATAAGTGATTATGCACTGGCACTGCAGTGTCTGTTGTCGACCATTTGAGGACCCTGACCAATCCGGGATTGGCTGGCAAACAAGCCTACAATTATAATGGGATGTGTATAAATCAATTGGCAAAATTTATAGTTCCAGTCAGCAATGTTTTATGTAATTATTTTTTAAATCTCTAAACTAAAGTCATATGGATCAAATTAATAATTGCATGCTCAATTTTCTGACCTATATCTAATCTATTCCTACATCAATTTAACATTCACTAGTTTTTTTTTAAACTAAATCTATATTATTTATAATACTAATAGGCATTATGCTGATAAGATTAAGATATTTTAAGTAAACTTGTCTTTTATGATTTATGACTATGTGTGTTTAATGTTTCAGCTTGAAGAAGTTCCAACATATACTGGCCTGTATTACAGAAGCAATTTTATATAGTATACTACTATAGCATAACACTATACTATATTTAAAAAAATTCTAAAATTTGTTAAATTATTAAAATCACGGACCTACAATATATATATTCTCACTGAAGCGCCTACTATATAGTATTAGTAGTAAGCTCTTTACACTTACAGAAACTAAATTTATTTAGCATTGCTAAAAGTAAAATGCGTCATAAGCATGATAATGCAGGTCAAGTTACCTAGATTTTTGCAGCATGTATTTTGATTGGCTAATAATAATTACTACAAAACATAAACTTTTGTCTAAGTATATTTATAGCCATGTATTTGAATTATTGTTGCTTAATTTTGAGTTCAACACAAATATATATTTTAAAATGCCAAGACTATTAGAGGGGAAATTTGGGACAAGCAGGAAAAGTTATTTTTGATTGAGCTGGTGTAAGAGAATGTGGATTGGATTGAATGTATAAGAGGGCGGATAGAGATAGTTTAAGAAAATGGGATTGTGTGCATGCAGGATTGTATTTTACTTCACTTGGATTAGCTAGGTTTAAAAATGGAGTTAAAAGATAATTTAAACAAGGATATCTATTATCCCCTAATAATACCCTGAAAGGTACCATTTTCAAAGCATTCTTTCAGTATTGATTCATGAAATATTCAAGCATCATGGGTGCTACCTGGCCAATGGACTTACTAAACTCTGAATATGGTATTTTACATCGCAAAATGCTTGAACGTTGATTGAGTAATATCCCTTATAAATATAATTAATATACCGGTTCACATTGTTACCACCAGGATTTGAAATAGGTATATGTGTACCATATCTATCGCTGCAACCACATTAGGGAATTGAGCAATGTTGTAAAATCCTGTATATTGTTAATGTTATTTTTAATGAAAAATGAGATGAATTCTGGTCTGTATTAGGCAAGTTATGATGATACTACTTTAACACATTTAGAAACTAGGTTAACTGATGGAACCTAAGTCAGGAACAATTGATTGGAATGTACCTGAAGCATAAAATCGTAAGGTGAAGAAAACCTGTTGTTCGACAGTTAAAGCTGCATGTCATCTAGTAGCTCTTTGCAAGTTGCTCTTAGCTCTAATTGCCTCCCAGCCCTCTAGAGTATTATTTTATTTATTTCCTACATGCAAAGTCTATGACAGACAAAGGAGCTGCAAGAAAGACAAAACTAAAGGAGTACCTTTTGTATCGTCGAAAACATTCAGTGTTGGTTTTGCACTTATATGAGGCTATCTTACCACTTCTTAAACAATATGTCATCATGTTTTAAACATCAGATCTCATAGTGCATCTTCTTTATTATCAACAATCAAAGCTCCTTCAACAATTCATTGTATGTTTTGTGAAACCAGAGTTAATTCCAAAAATGAGCAAAGAACCATTAGCATTTTTGGTTAATTGGAAACAAGACTCACCAAATATTAGATCAACTTAATATCACATCAAAAACTGCCTTCATGACCAATGTTGCTACTGCCTTCAAAGAATGCTGTATTTACCTAAAAAAAGATGCCTACAAGACATTGCAAATTCTGTCTGTTCTTGATGCTGTGAATTCCATCAATTATCCCTACTGTTATTTTTGATACAGATTGAGATATGTTTGAAATGGAGGTTCAACATTTTCATTTGAATGTTTCACAGCAATGTCTGCATCTCAATGAAAATCAGCAGATTGGTGAATGGTGGAACAGTTTGATGAACAATGAATATCCTACATTATGTAAAGCTGCTTTGGCATTGTTTACATGTTTTCACTGACCTGAAGTTGAAAGTACATTCAGTATTATGGGAGATATCTTAGATACCCAGTCTAGCTGTTTGAATATTTCCAGTCTCAGCACTATTCAGACAATAAAATATGGCCTCAAGGCAAAGTCAAAATCATCAGTCAACTAGTTTAAATGTTCAGACATTGCCCATGATAAAGTGAATATATTATATGGGCAATTCTCCAGTTACGGAATTACATTTCAGAAGCTTTTCCCATCATATTGGTTCTTATCATTATTGATTATGCTATACTAAGTTTTCCTGGTAATATTTAAATTTTTTTATGTAGTATAGAAGTGCTACATTATTGTAAACAGGTTTCTAATTCACAAGTGTATGTCTGTTGCCTCAGGAGCTATTTATATGAGTGGTTATGGAATTACATGAATTTGGACATACATTTTTGGAACCTTTTTTATTGAAAAATTCCTGTGAATCACAAAGAAAAAATAAGATTTAAAATTTTCTATGGTAAATATGTTGAACACAATGCTTATAATCTAGGAGGACTTTTAAACCAATTTTTTTCTTACACTAGCTACAACTCAATTATGTGTGGTTATGGAATTACAGGCTTTGGTTATGGAATTATGCTTGTGATATACTGTAGAATTAACTCAAACATTGGATCTATTGTTATTAATATTGTTATTATTGCTCCCAGATACAGACAGTAAATAAGGTTATTTATTTGTTTGACCAATAGGCACACTGAATCTCCTTTTGTGATTTGACAGCATAATTTTCTGCAAAGTCTATTTCAATAATGACTTTCCCAGGTTCTTGAAAAACTGAGATTGATTTCTTTTTATGTATGTATGATTGAGGAAGAATGGTAATTGATTCTGTAATTCATTATAAGCATCTTTCAAGGTTCCATTAAAAACTATTTTTGATATTTTCCCATCTTCACTTCCCCATTGCCACCATGAAGTTTGTTGCACACCAATAACCTCACCAGGTTCCAAATGTTGCAGCCCAGGACAATTTTCACATCTTCCCTCCATACACTCAGCTCTTGTCTGATCACACACAACTTGTGCAATGAAATAATGGAAATAAACACACACATTCACTCCACCTTGACTAAGACAATGTAACAATAGTCGAAAATTTTCATGTGTATTTACAGAGGCAAGAATTTTCAGGAATATCACGTTGGAGAAACACATGTTCTGGGTGCAACTTACATAATTTTGAGAAGCTGATTTCATGCTCTTGATGTTCTCTCACATATATTTCATGTGCTTATTTTAGTGGTGTCATCATAAATAGTTTTTGTTTTGTAACTTTTACACCATTTACTTTTACTTTCACTGCATCTTTCATGATTTTTCTTTTCCAAAGAATTCAACTTGGTCTTTTTCTTCTGGTTTCTCAATCTATCTTTTTTTCTGATTAAATCTAGCATTTCAGGATCTTGCTTCATTCTTTCTCTATGTCTAGCTACCTTTTCATGACTTGTCTGCCCCATTGTTATTGAGTCAATACTGAACTGTAAGTAAAAAATGATTTATTTGTTAGTTAAGCAGAACTTATTCAACACCCAAGTTTGTGACAGACTTTTATATGTATGTTTTGACAGATTTTTGTAAATATATTTACAAATATATATGTTTCTGACAAACTTTTATATATTACGTTTTTAAAGAATGATATGAATGATTTTCTGTATATAGGTATGTATGATTATTACAATATTATAAGCACTTATAGAGTAAAATATTTCTATTGCGATTGATTTAACCATACCTTTTTAATAAGGATTCTGTAATTCTATAACCAGCCTGTAATTCTGTAACCACTATTTAAACTACTTATAGGTTATATATTGGTACAATACTTTTCTGTTTTATTAAATATGTATTGGAACTGGAAAACATTTTTTTTGTCAATTGGATGGCAACTCTCAATTTTATGAACAAAATAGTAGTTTTTGGTTACGGAATTACACAATACTGTGTTGTAACAAATTTTCTCCTGAAATGACTGTATTTATCTTTTTATTTTACAATTTGCAATTTAAAATAGGTTGTACATAACCTGATAGAACACATACAATAGTAAAACTATTTTACTTCATTGACCTGTTCTACATATGCTACAACTCTATCTGGATTAATTAACAAAAAACATGGAATTTGATAGTCACTGCTTTAGCTGACTACTATTGTTTAAATAATTTTAAAAAATGAAAAAAAATTATATTACATTCAGAATCTGCATACAATTTTGAGTCTATATGGTACCATTTTATATCCCAGTTTTAAACTTTTTATTTAAACTCTTGTGTCCACTTTCTTGGAGAATTGCCCATTTATAAACAGTAGCCCAATTAGTATTCTATGGGCAACCAAAAAAATGGGCTGATTTAAAAGAGCTGGTGTTGATGGCGTGCTTTGAGAGAGGAGATAATGAATGCTTGTCATGGTATTTGGTCAGACCGTTTTTGACAGACAAACCACAACTGACAATTTTGGCTCAACTTGTTCTCAGCTTCAGTGCCAGTAGTGCATGTTTGAGCGCGGATTCTCCACAATGAAGCATGTACAGTCAAACAAGCAATCAACACTTCAATCAGAACCACTCACAGACCAACTGCGCATTATTTTGGAGTCACCATCGGTTACAGATTTCTAACCAGAGTCTTCACTCATGCAATTTCTCTCTGGAAAGCAAAGACGCCCAGGAGAATGAACACCCCAGTATGGGAACAAGAAGGATGTCCTTAAAGGCCGAATCCCATTCTTTGATTCAGATTCTTCAGATGAGTGACTCCACATAAACTAATATCTACACATTTGTTTTTTCTTATGTACATGTATCGTATTGAAATTATGTAATACTTTTATTCCAATATAATCAATTTGCTCAACTTTGTAGCATTAATTATCTTTAAACTTGAATTCTTTTATTTCCAATATATTGTCCAATCGGGCTAAAATCTAGGAAATATTCATTGACAAATTCTTTTTCAATAGTCAAAACAATCAGTTATGTTTTTTTTATGATGTAAGGAAAATGTAATTCGATTATAATTAAAGCTACTTTAATAGTTTATGGGCAACCAAAATTTGGATTCGGGCAACCAGACACTTTTACCTTGGGCAACTTGTTAAAAATCCTTATTTCGAGCACTGGGCACTCCGTATTATGCATTACTGGGTGAATTTATTTTTCCTTCTACCTTGGTTTGTTGTTGGCAAAATGAAAAATACGATGAAAGGAGTTTCAGGGCATTGTCTTGTAATCCGACACCATGGTGCAGTTTGAGTAACAATCTTTCATGGTCGATTGTGTCAAAGGTGGCGCTCAAATCTAAAGCAGTGATTATCACGATATTGCCCTCATCAATTGCTAATTCATAATCTACTAATTCAAGTAGGGCTGTCTCACAACTATGTAGCTTTCTGAGTCCATGGGCACAAATAGGAAGAGCTTCAATATAGTCACTGTGCGACATCAGTTGATCTGCAATTAGGCGTTCAATGATTCATGAGATCACTGGTAAGAGAGAGATCAGGCGATAAGAATTTGGTTCTGTCTCGCAGCCCTTTTGCTTCCAGGCGGCTATTACAGTTGCTATTTGCCATTGTGAATTGGCTAATTTAGCAATATGGCTATTTCTTGGCCCATCTTTTTGAGGATAAACATTGGAATGTCATCATTTGTCTACCAGCTGAAGTTTTTGAAGAGTATCAACAGGCAAACCTCAGTTAAACAAATATTTCGGAAATATACTGCTTCACATTGTTTAATGGCCGCAGCTAATGTAGTGGGTCCGGTCTCAACTCGGCTGCAGTTTTCTTCCATCATGTTGTCCAGTGAATCAGTTCTGTTTCCATCAATTCCATTGATGACAGGTCTGTCTCATACAGTTCAATAACATCAAACCAAATTCATCTTGCACAAGCAAATGATTGTTGGATGGAACTAGCCCAATGAGGGATGATGCAGTACCAGCAAGTTTTTAAAAGCACTCATTTAAGCTGACAACACATGGTCCAAAAAAGGAGTGGTGATGTTGAGCTTAAATGGTCCTTAAAAGGGTTGAGGATGCTTTCACCTGGAATATTGCTTCAATGACATAGCCTGTGGACTGTTCTTAGCTTACTCGGGCATCATGCCAACTTTTTCTGTTAAATGCACAGAGTGAAGATAAATGGTCTGGAATCTAGTATTAAATATTCTCATTCTTATATTATAGTATACCAGTTTAACTTTATTGATCATTTGGTGGGTTTCTAAGGCATCGAGAAACTATCGAAAATATCACAATTGAGTCAAATCTATGATAAGTAATTGTAGAATTATATGAAAAGTTCACTAATTACTTGGTATTTTCGATCTTTAAATATAGAAAGAGCTAGAAAATAGGTACCTACATACTACTGAGTCTGCATGCTTGTCTAATTCGCTAAATATAGGAACTTTTTTCTTATACATTTTATTTTACTATATCTTTTGGTTAAAAAGATCATTTGGTTCACATGGGATGGTTCATCCGAAACCTAATTTCCTATGTATTTGGCAGAATGGGAATTTACAAACCAGTAAATTGGAACATCATATAATATAAAAAAGATAAAAGTTGGTATATTTTCCATATTTGAATCAACTTTATAGTCTAAATTACTAGATATTAACTTTCAATAATATTTAAAAGCATTTTTAATTAAAAAAATATTGTTACATGTTTAAATTATATTGTTGTTATTATTTTGATGTGTGAAAATTAGAATTATTGACCACTAACTACTTGCATGACAACTAGGTAGGACTAATACTTTACTTACCTTGTAACCATTACTCAGTTCAAATCTGTCCTGTGCTATCATTTTATTGGTTGTATCATTGTGAATGGTCCTCTATATAATTTACTCTGCTCTATACATTTAGGTTTTTTTCAATGTGTAATCATTAATTCACCTTTCAAAGTGATTTATTAGCAACTTGAATTATCTAATTTAAATCGTTAAAAAGTAACACACAAATAACAATTTAAACTTATGGTTTATTATTAAAAGATATATTTGATGAACATATTTGTAATATAGTTTTCAAATAATTAAACATTGGATTATATTGACAAATGTATTTAATGTGAAATTAGTTTGCCATCATTTGAGGTCAATAAAAGTTGAAATTTAGTAATAAAGAAGTTTTCATCAGTGTTAATACTTACTATTAATATAAAAAAGTATTAATTTTTTATTTTTACTTAAAACTAAAGTAACGGAAGATCTCAAATCATTTCACAAAGTTATTCCTCACTGAACTGAATCTTAATGTGGGAGCGTTGCCTACCCCTCAACTTCCCACCATCGAGCTCCACAACATTCTGCCACAAACCAACCCTCTTCAGTCTGAAGAGTACAGTCCTAGTGACCCTCGGCACAGTGACTTCCAACATCCCACTGAATGGGAACTAGAGAGATGTAGTGGCCACCACCTCGGTGACACGCAGCAACAATTGCACCTCTCATCATAGTCGCCACAGCTACACCTGTAGTGCAGGGAACCATTAGAGGAGAGCTGAATATGTTGATGTAGCTCACTTCTCCATCACAGATCTCCCTCCACTAGGCAGCTGCCTTCTCTGCAGTGTAGTATTCTGCTGTTGTGATTTCCCATCATTTGCTACACAGACTGTACCTTTGTCTGGAAGGTCGGGAGGGGTCGTCTCTTCAATATTACTAAATCTGAACACAGTTAATATAAACTTAATTGAAATTAGCAACCTAACTTTGATCACATTTTAGACACAAAAAGTCAAAATAAGCACATTGTGACTCAACTAATTCACATGATATTTAATTTTTGTAAAAATTATTTATTTTAAATTACTTTAAAAATCATAAATCAAAAGAATGAATAATTAGAACAGGTCGATATTCAGAAGTTAATATATACAACATATTTGTTAATATATATTACTTAATTTACATATATAATGTCAACGCGTTTTTGTTGAGCTCTTACCAAATTTTATATTAGATTGTATTTGTTTTCATATATCAAATTAATAAAGGTGGTGACGAAATATATAAAGCAATATATAATATAATAAATATTATTCAGATAAATATTTCAGTTCTGTTTTCGCAACAGAATACAATAAAACTGATCGGTAAGGACTCAGGACTACCGTGAAATGTGTGGGATCAATTTTAGTTTTAATATTTTAGAAACTGAAATATATTTTTGTAAACGATTCCACCAACTTGCACCAGCTTCCTTAGAATAGTAATGTTTTTTCTCAGTGTTTAACTCAAGTTGCCAAGGAGTTATTACAACTTTCCTGTTCTGTTGACATCAATTTTATGCTTTAAAATTTTTTTGATATTGATAATTTTTTGCCAAGCTGCATTGGAGTTAAGCTGCAATCTACAATATATCAAAAATATTACAATAATTAGAAAAAATAATTCATTCAATCATTGAATTTAATAAATAGATATTTTATCAATATGTACTTTTTAATTCACCTTTCAAAGCGATTTATTAGCTAATTGAATTTTCTAATTTAAATAGTTAAAAAGTAATATGCAAATAACAATTTAAACTTATGATTTATTCTTAAAAGATATATTTGATGAACATATTTGTAATATGGTTTTTAAATAATTAAATATTGGATTATATTGACAAATGTGTTTAATGTGAAATTAGTTTAAAAAAAATTAAGTCAATAAAAGTTTAAATTTAGAAATAAAAAGTTCTCATCCGTCTTAATACTTACTATAAATATAAAATTGTAAAAAAAGTTTTATTTTGCATAAAACTAATGTAACGGAAGATCTCAAATCATTTCACAAAGTTATTCCTCACTGAACTGAATCTTAATGTGGGAGCGTTGCCTACCTCTCAACTTCCCACCATCGAGCTCCACAACATTCTGCCACAAACCAACCCTCTTCAGTCTGAAGAGTACAGTCCTAGTGACCCTCGGCACAGTGACTTCCAACATCCCACTGAATGGGAACTAGAGAGATGTAGTGGCCACCACCTCGGTGACACGCAGCAACAATTGCACCTCTCATCATAGTCGCCACAGCTACACCTGTAGTGCAGGGAACCATTAGAGGAGAGCTGAATATGTTGATGTAGCTCACTTCTCCATCACAGATCTCCCTCCACTAGGCAGCTGCCTTCTCTGCAGTGTAGTATTCTGCTGTTGTGATTTCCCATCATTTGCTACACAGACTGTACCTTTGTCTGGAAGGTCGGGAGGGGTCGTCTCTTCAATATTACTAAATCTGAACACAGTTAATATAAACTTAATTGAAATTAGCAACCTAACTTTGATCACATTTTAGACACAAAAAGTCAAAATAAGCACATTGTGACTCAACTAATTCACATGATATTTAATTTTTGTAAAAATTATTTATTTTAAATTACTTTAAAAATCATAAATCAAAAGAATGAATAATTAGAACAGGTCGATATTCAGAAGTTAATATATACAACATATTTGTTAATATATATTACTTAATTTACATATATAATGTCAACGCGTTTTTGTTGAGCTCTTACCAAATTTTCTATTAGATTGTATTTGTTTTCATATATCAAATTAATAAAGGTGGTGACGAAATATGTATAAAGCAATATATATATATATAAATATATAATTCAAATAAATATTTCAATTCTGTTTTCGGAACAGTATACAATAGAACTGTTCGGTAAGGACTTCCGAAAAATATGAGATGAATTTTAGTTTTAATAGTTCAGAAACTAGATACATTTGTAAAAGTTTTTCTCCGCAATATTTATCATCTTATATAAAGTCAGTTTATATATGTATACATTTATATTCATAATCAAAATATATTTTCGAGTCTATATAGAAGAATTCTTTCTTCACTTAAAAAATGCCTAAACCGGTATTCATAATGAATTACTTCAACATAAGTCGGTCAGTGCACTTTTAGCAGCTGAATGGGCTAATCAGTGACACTATGAGAAGCGTGGTTAGTGCAGTTGACTAGTTGCTGCAGTGTTGCTGCTAATATGCAATGTGCTTCCTGCTAATATTGTCACTCTCACATAAACAGGATATATATGAAATATTGTAACTAAAAAGTATTTTTAGCAGCTTTTGTTCTTTCAGTTTAAAAACCTTGTAATGTTTGATTAGAACCAGTCTTTGTAGATCACCTGAAGAAAAAATGCAAATATTAATTAAATTGATTGAATTTAAAAAAGTTGAAACTTCTCTTTCTTGTAATAGTTCCAATGTTTGGAGAATGCATGATTCTCACTTTAGGTTTAAGAGAAGCAGCAGTGGCTGATATGTTGCTAGTGTTTGGCGGCAAATTTAATATTTTAATCGATATAGATTAAGGGATTTAATTCACCTTTCAAAGCGATTTATTAGCAACTTGAATTATTTAATTTAAATCATAAAAAATTCTTCATTGTTTGATGAAAATTGCAAACGCAGGATTTACCGTATATGTATATAGTGTACATCATGTAGTAAATGACTTCCACCGTTTCCAGCATAATTCCTCCTGTACTCACACGTGCTACCTTTGCGAGCAACTCCCTTTGACGGAGGTAATCTGCAGAGCGGTCGAATGGGTATTATACCTCAACAATATATACCAAACGGCCGTCTCTAATAAGAAGGTCAGGCCTCCATTTCTGATGTCCGTTCGTCATGACTCATTGCTTAACAACCTATTTGCCCTCGAACCGTAAGCGGTCGGCTAGTTTACGACATATATTATTATAGCGACGCGAAATGGAATTCTTCACTCATTCGGAACCTTCTGCTCAGTCTTCGCTGTCTTAACTTCAGAGCCGGCGTCGTTTGTCAGCCATATCGTTACCTGAATTAATATTGATTCTGATCGGTAAGGTACCAGATACAAATTGGATCCTCGACTCTCAGACGAAAGAGCAGCTGCGGTATCACCAACATTTTCTTCAAATCTTTCACGGGAATAACAATTTTCCCTTCAGAGTCAACATACAGGCCCAGGTATTTCACAGCTCCTCCCTCGCTCACCTTATTGATATACTCGTCGCTGACCTTCCAGGTTGGTTCCCTGACTTGCTTGTAAGATTCACGACCCCTCTCTGGGACAGAACGTAACCCATGACTTTCGTTTGGGTTAACCTTCATGCCCCGATCGTTCAAAAATTGAATAGTATGGTCAAGTAGAGCTTGCATCGATCAAGGCATCCTATTCTTCCGGAAATTTCAGATGAATTTTGATCACTTTTGAGATCGACCATTTGGCACTATTTTCTAATGAGGGTATAGGGGGTCGGGGGTACTTAGATAATTTGTTGGTTGGAGATAGGTGGTTCTCAACTCAGAATCATGTTTTTTAAAATTTAAAATTATCTCTAAGCCAAAAAAATATTCGCGCTGCGCACGAAGATGTTTTATCTGTTATCACCATTTCAGAGTTCTTCCTAACCATTGGCTATTAGGAAAAAGCCTGAAATGCTAAATGATCTCCATATTATTATATCAATTCATTCAGAAACTGTTGTTTATAATTTAGACGGTGTTCCAATTTTTTTTGATTAAACAATAGTCATATATTTTTTTTACTACCTAGCTATCTATTGTATGTACATATCTATTTACATACTTAATTGTTTTTTAATAATGTAAAAATTTTTAGTGGATGAATGAAGGGATGCCATGGGAGGCCTTCATCGACCGCACACGGTCTATCTAATCAATCTCCGAAAACCAAATCGCCTCCCATTTGCTAATCGTTAGCCAATCATATTACAGTATTCATTATTTTTGTATTCTGTATTCATTTATTTTAGTAAATATACCCATGTTTAT
>JAUZND010028815.1:0-23400 GCA_034780555.1 Coelogynopora nodosa
ATATGCTGCGGCATTGATCTTTCCTTGAATAAAAAATGGTCCAATTAAATAATCACGGCTCATGGCGGCCCATAACATTACCATTGGCGGATGTTGGCATACTTGTCGCTGAAAGTGGGGGTTCTCCTTACTCCAGAATACGACATTTTTCATACGGGAGTCACCATAGACGGCACACTCATCGGTGAAGAATGTCATATCTCTAGCTTCTGGTGACAAACTGTCTATCAATTCAATGCAATTATTTTTCCGCACATTAAGATCACAGTCCGATAAAAATTGTGTGAATGTCGGTTTCCATGGTTTAATTTTTTGCTTTTTCAGGGAGCGATGAACTGTTGATTTAGGAATTCCAATATTTATTGAACGCTTACGAATACTCATCACTGGTGTGTTTTCAGCAGATGCATTCACTGATGCCAAGATATTTGGACGCCATGGACGGCCTGTGTGTTTAATGTCATTTAAAGAACCGGTAGTGAATAATTTGTTATGCCAGCACTTAATTACACTTCCTCTTGGTGGTGCTTCATCAAATCTGTCACTAAGTTTCTCTCGCACAGATCGCATCCCTGCTTTAGTGTGCTCACAATCATTCCATAACACTGAAGCAATAATCCGGAACTCATAGGAATACTCGCTTTGATCAGCTTGCATCTCAAAATATGGCATGCAATTATGGTTGTCTGATTTCTAATTCCAGGAATAATTTGGAATTCCAAGAATTCCATTCCTTTATACATATTTTCTAAGAGTAGTAGAATTACAAGACAGTGAAAATCTTTAATACAGACAATATTTTACTAAGATCGCGATTTTTAAGATTTAAGATTTTAAGATAAAAATTTAAGATTTTACTATTTAAGATCGACAGTGAATTACGGGACACCCTGTATAATGTCTCGCTTGAACGTATCGTTCAATATCGTTCTGTACTTAGATATCTTGGCATACATGCTTGTCTCCGATGAGGCTAACTAAGGGTTGTATTCTGAAACAGACCATGAGATTGAGAACAGTCTTGAGATCGGTCTGAGGACTCGAGAAAGTCCCATCTGTATTCTGAAACGAATATCAATATTGTGACTTACTCCAAATCTCGAGAATTCTTCAAATTTTTGAACAAATCTCAAAATAAATAAGAAGCTGTCTTGAGACTTCATTTTGTCGTTAACTTTTTAGGAACATTCGCGGAGTCCATTTACATTTAGTAATTTTATTATGAATAACCAAAGAACTTATAGATTAAATATAATTTGTAGAATCCATATAATGTTGCCAAGAATATTTTGATAAATCGAATCAATTTTCGAAATATAATAACATATAATTCAAGAAACAAAATATCGATTCAATAATAAAGAAATTTACTTGCAACTTTTTCAAGACTTTGGTATGCAATAAAAATGGACAGTCTACTGTCGAACGGACAGACACTTTATTGATTTCATTAATTCGATTGTGAAAGTCCTATCGCTTAAAGATAAATTGCAACTGAATAAAAAGTTTGTTGTTTATTTACAATATAAATTTAATTTAAAAAATTATTATAATGAAGCATATTGCAGTGCAAAATTTATAATAGATAATACGCAATAAAAGTCTATTAACTCATTTACTTATTCAATTTGAGCAAATACATTTCTGCTTAATGTTTTTCATCAGCATTTTTCAGCCTCACATCCACATAGGCCTACTTCAACTTTTTTTATTGTTATTTACATTCAACATATCTGACATTATTTCAGTAAAGTATTTTTAAGTACATTATTATACATTTCAAATATATTTTTATTTATTAAAAAATATTAGTCAAACCTGGGGTATGTTGCAGAAATTGTTCGATTTATATTATTATCAATATAAACATGATTGTAGTTGTTGTTTTTTGAAGTACATTGCAATACATTTCAAATATATTTTTATTTATTTAAAAATATTAGTCAAACCTGGTATATATGTTGCAGAAATTGTTCCATCTTATATTCATTAAAAAGTATATCTGTATACTTTTTAAATATTATTATCGATATAAACATTATTGTAGTTGTTGTTTTTTTAGTGAGCATGAACATGCAGGTGTTTTACTTAAAATATAAATAGTTAAATACATAAATAATATTTATTATAATGGACTCCTTACTTCCATGGTAATTTTGTGTACCTGTTTTTTGAGAGCTAATAAAACAATGATAACATTGTCATTGTTACATAAATGTTATGGTTAATGATATATTTTGTTACCATGTTAAGAGCTGCCTTCACCACAACACCCCAGTGCTTTTACTTTCGAATATTTCTCTAAAAATAACAGATGGAATTGATTAAAAAACCTTTAAATTATACAAATATTATTGATGAAATATTCTCAAATTTTTTACAGAAAGTAAATAAAAATATTCGTGTTGATGTACATTCAATGAATAATATTATAAATAGTCACCCCATCACTTAATTAGTCATATGCTTGTTGACACATGTTTTCAGCTTGTGCCATCATTTTTTAATGCCTTTTTATCAAAACTATTACCTATTAATTACGCTATAATGCTATTAATTTATATTCGTCAGTAAAGTCAAGCATTATAAGCTGCTCTACATATAATATAATCTGTCCCTAATTATCATCCACACCTTCATATTTTACATTAATCGTTAGTATTTGTTTTTGATTTTCGATATAAATTTTACGGCCAGTCATAATTAACGTTGAAATAATTAATCCAAATAAAAACTGAATAAATGAGTTCATTCATGAATTCGAGGTCGTTTTAACCGAGTCGAGTTTGAGATTAATTTCAAAATACCATTTGGAGACTGACTCTAGCCAGGCTTGAGATTTACTTGACTGAGACGATCTCCAGATCTGACTGGTGCTTGACACTGTATTACTCGAGTTTCGTTTCAGAATATAACAACCCTTAATCTATCCGCGAAATTATATTAAGGATTAAACGTCAATAAATTTACTGCTGAGGCTTCCTTGAGATTTATAGAAGGCTAACTGCAGGAACTCTCCCCTGAGGATTACTCGAGATTTGAAGTAAGCCTTTCTGAAGGAAAAATTCTGCATTCTAGTCTAAATCCATTTTTACTTTTGTGTTATTTATTACCATAATTTATTTATTTTTGTTTATATGGGCCAATGTTATTGGTGTCATAGTAACTGGCATTAGAACTAAACAATATTACTTTCAAAAGTTGTGCAAATTATTGTGAATTTGTCCCAGTTTTAATGATTTAAACTTATTACAAAAGAAAAGTAAGTAATATTTGCCACATATAATACATCTTATTTGAATTCAATATTATTTGTATTAATTATTTAAATTAGATTTAATTTCTTATAGCCTTTATAAACTTAGACTTAGACTTTTTTATTGTAAAATCATATTATACTATGTCTTAGTATAAAATGATTTTTATTTACAATATAAAAATATAAAGATAATACTTTCTGCCGATGCCATGTACCTGGGTTAAAATCTTATACTGATTCTGAAAAATCTAAGGCTGATGATGCCAGGGACTTGTAATAAAACCTTATATTGATTCCACACTGTCACTGTATAATAAAACCTGATATTATTCCATAAAAACTTAAAACTTACTGAATTATATGTCAAATACTAAGGATAAGCACTAATTCTAATACCAATATCAAAGTACTGAATTAAAACAGTTTTAATAAAATTAGGTTTTATCATAGATATACTTGAGTTTTGACATAAGCATCAACCTTATGTTAGCTTTATATTTATTAAAATCAACATAAAATGTTATGCTGCATATACTTAATTAGCATCAGCATCAAGCTATCTGTATAACTACAATTATAAACATAGCATATAAAAATATGCCCATATTATAGTAAAATAATATACAAATATATGTTGCATATATTATATATATATTATTATTATAAAATTATTTGCAAAAAATGACATCTTTAATAAACATTTAATAAAAATATTTTTAATAAATTATGAAAATATATGGCCTAACCTAAAAAATAATAAAAAACCTAAACTGCATAAACTGAATTAAAATATTAGTATCATAATTATATAAATATTTTAAGAAAATATAATTAACAAAAAAAAAGTTTTATGATCTTAAATTTAAATAAGTTATTTGGCTTATTAAAAGTAAATTATAATTATTTAATAAATAATTAAATAAAGAACTATTTATAAATATTATATTATTAAAAAATATTTGACTTATATATTTATTATATACCAATCATAACATATTTGGCATATGTTACTTTTAGTGTTGAAAATATATATATTTTTTTAATAATATGAAAAAACAATAACTAAAAGCAAGTCATAAATAATGTTTTATTAACATAATTAACAAACTGAAAAACAGAAGGAATTAGTGTAAAATGTTAAAATCCTCTGCAATGATGATATTTGGTGAAAAATGTTGTCTACAATATCAACACATTTATAGGGATGGCCAGTCATGTTGCATTTTAATGTAAACATTTAAAAAATCTGATATATTTACATTTCTAATATGAGTAAAGTAATATAATATATTGTTTTTTTAAATAAATAATTTTCTATACTCAATACTTACCATATAATATATATATAAATATTAATTAACTTCAAATAATATATATATAAATTTTATAATTTATACTATTTTCTTATTTAATATAAGCTAAATTAAATTAAATTATTATTAAGTAAAATTTAAAATTTACAACTATATAAATTAGACATATATCACCATCCATTTAAAAAAGAACCATTGTGAATACTTTTATAATTGTTATATACTTATATATATGTATGTATGTGTACATTATGTATAGTTTAATTAAAATAACTTCTAAATAGTTTACATTAATACAAATAGTTTGATACATAACCATTTTTTATAGTAAATTCAATGTCATAACAATTTATTAAATTATTTGGAAAGTGAGCTATCTGCTTTCCCAGTATGTGCTTTGGCCTTCTGCTGTTAATTAAATATATTTTCTAACATATACTTAGTTCTGCTAAATGATTTTGGTTGCTATAGCTCAGGACAGAATATATTTTTGGACATTTCCAAGGAACAGTAGGTTCTTCCCTGCTCATACTGATACCAGTATCTCTGAATTAAAATACCATCAGGGAGCTTAGTAATAGGATGGTATGTTGTCTTCATTAAGTAAGTTATTTTGTTAATATCTCTCTATAAGAGTCTGAAACAGCTGTTTAATAAGCATGGAAATATTATTATTTGTGAAATAGAATTAGTTGTGATAGTAGTATGCAGGGTTGCCAGATGTCTAGATTTTGTCTGAATTTGGTGAATTTTTATCAGTTTTTGAAATTATAAAATATTGAGGTGACACCTACCTACCACCAGACCTTCATAAAATATATTCAAAAGTAACAAATGATTTAATTTTAATTAACTTAATTTTTAAAGCAATTTCAATACATAATAAATCAAATTTTTAATACATTTATATGCATTCTTATCTTTAAAATACCAATATGTTCAGCACTATTTGTTGATTATAGGCTATACTTAACACATAGCTATGGACACCCATTGATATTAGACCCATCCATATTTTAAATCTTAGACGTCTGACAACCCTGAGTCTGTGATCATTAAACGTTTTTTAGATGAAAATGAAATTTTTTCTAATTATAGCTTTCACTCAGTGTCCATTTACCCCTCAATTTCTCATAAATGTGATTTTGTTATTTCTTACCCTTGGAAGACCTCTAATAAACTGTATAATGTAATGCTATATTGATTTATATTTGAATAGTTTAAATATTTAATCCCCACTAAACTTGTTAGGGTCAACAAATAATAGTTTTATGTAATGGTTTTGTGAGAACCATGTAATAATTGCTATAATTCAGGAATTATATCATGTATTGATTTTGTTTGGACCAATATTTTTAACTGAAAACATAATCAGGTTCAGGTGATCAGTTATGTTAGTAATAATAAACTAAGCTAATATAAAGTCTGTCCACTTTTCAGCCAGATATATAACTATGGCCAATCATGTAGTTCATTTAAACTGTTATGAACTCATTATGCACACAACATAGTTCTCATTTACAAATGGTTTTGAAATAAATTTGACTAACCTTCTAATTAATTGATAGCTAATAGATGCTTTGTTAATTTTAATATATAATAACTAAGTTGAATTAAAATATTATAGAAGTCAGAGAAACAAATTGTTTTTATCAATTTGCTTTATTTGATGCTTGAAATTGACCAAAAGGCAGAGTGCCATTTTAGGAAGTCAAGATGACCGACCATGACATAATTCTGCCAAAATGTAGACAAATATGCAAATACATTATAATGTTAAAATTAATATTTTTTAAAGATCTCTAATATTTTAATAAATAAAAAAATATTAGTATTTTAAATTACTATTATATATATTAAATTATAACAAAAATGAATCAAAGAAAAAACAATTATGTTTTTTATATTTGTGTAAATTGTTTGAATACTTTCAAAAAAGAAATACTGTATGTACTATAATATAATTTATTTTAGTTTTAATATAATTGATTTTTGTTTTGTGTATGAAACATTATTTATTATTATATTCAAATATCCACCAATAATTTTGCAAAATTAAAAGTATTTATTATAAATTAAAAATAGTTTAGGATCTACAAAATAAAATATTTAAATATATTATTATAAAAATTTTCCAATTAAATGTAATTCTTCCATAAAATGATATTTATCAAAATAATTTATTTATATTATTTTTATAAATTATGTCCTAATCAATATCTTAATAAGTTTATATTTAAGTATACTTACATCAAATATGCTTTAATCAAATATATTGTCAAGCATGAGTTATGTATAGTAAACATTATTAGCAGTTGAATAAAATAATACATTAAATTGTTGCCATTTATCACATAAAAAGCAATTATTTTTATTTATTAATCTGTAAAAATTATCATTAAAATAGTTACTGGGATTTTAAAGTCAATAACAGACATTTATATTGACAACAATTGGGTTTAACATTATATTGAAAGCAATTAATATTTGTAAAATAAGTTCAACTGTGTTTTGTCAATAACTATCTATATGCATGAATTGTAGTTTTAGTTTTAACTATCGTTTATGTCAGTTTTCTCAAGTCATGATTAACATTTTTAATGTTAATTTAATTTATAACTGGCTGGTTTTAAACACTATTAATCATGACTATTCATAGAAAGTTACCTTTTAAGTTCTAATAAATTAGATAATGTCTTGAATGGATGTAATGTGCTAACTCACTCATGCCTTGTTTCAACTGTGCATTACTGGTTGAAATCCGTTATGGTTTTATATTATAAAATAGTTAAGGCTAGTATTTTAAAGTGGGTTAATATTCCAGTTTTACTATTTAGTTTATGTGATATAACCACTTAATATTAATGTGCACATTTTGCACATCTCTCCGTCATTCTATACTATATATTGTTATCTATAAAGTGTGTAACATTATTTCAAATGCAACAAATGCACAATGCTAATTCTAGATGAATCATTAAAGTGTCCAATAATTCCATCATTCATAAATTTAAGTATTACAGAATAACATAACGGCCTAGTAATAAAATCATCACATAACTGCCAATATGAGGGAGAGTACAACTACACCATTTAAATCAGCTATAGTTAGAAAAGTACTTAAATAATTATAACACATTGTTCACTTAGAAGGTTTCAATTTTTTTTAAATCAAATCGAAATTTCAGATGGTATACCTTTAATGACGTCATAATTTTACCAAAATCACTAATTTTATAGTTTTTTCATAAAAATTCCTTCAACAATATCTGATAATAAAAGTTTGGGATAATAAACACTTTTACTATTAAAAATTATTTGTATATTAAATCTAATACATATTTTACTTTATATTTGTGTATCTTTATATCATATATTTAGTACTCAAAAAAGTTAATTTTATGACAATTTTTTTTTAAAACGAGCGCATTTGATTTAATTATATTTTTTATATCACAACATTTAAATATGCCATGGATTTTTATACTTTATAATTTAATATTTATTATGTGTGAATTCTATTAAATTCTATTAAATTCTATTATTAAATTTTGAATACAAAATATAATGTGGTTGGGAAGATAATTGCATATTTTGCATTGATTAGAAATGGAAATGGCCGAGTGGCTAAGCCGCTGGTTTGAGGAAGCCGGTGCTAGCAGCTGTGTTAATCGAGTGTTGCGACCCTTAATGACTTTGTGTTGCACGAAAAAGCGCTACTGACATCCTTTCTTGTGATAATTGTCGTCGCTATGTAAAACATAAAAAATAATGTTTAAAGTGTCACTTTTTAACACTAACCTTTGAAATTTAATGAAATTGCACAACAATCTTTTGTCACTTAATATTAACGGCTCTTTGATAATAATACAAGTAATCTATTTTTAAATGAGTACAAAAAATATTTCAATTTTTTAAAATTTGTATTAATAGTAAGTCAAATTACGACGTCACTAATACCTGCCCAAGTGACTAATTATTTTTCTGAAAACTGTTATTGTCGATAATAATTAGCATGTTTTTGAAAAGTTAATCTTGATAATCTTGAAGAGATGAAAACTTTTTGCACTACATACAGATAATTACACAAATGTGTGTAATTTTATCCTCTCCCTCTGCTTAGCCGTTCGACTGTTAAATACATTATCAGGCGTTTATAATATAAATTTTTGGGATTTTCAACTATGTTTCCTTTTTTACTCTAAACATTTTAATTATAAAAAATTTAAATTTTATTATTTAATGGTTTTAGATTAAATGTTTCAAAAGTTTTCTCTGGACCCGACTCACCAAATTACTCAAATGCAAACTAAATTGTGCAAAACTTTTTTGGTAATTGAGGTCAAAACAATACTAAACCTCTTAAAATAATTTTTACTTGAAACAGACAATGTTATTCCGTAAAGCTCACTTTTTAGAAAGCAAATATAATTCTTATGCTTACATGGCAACCTCCCTCCATATTCTCCCGTCCAACTGTATTCTGTCAGACTGATTCATACCATTTGTGCTTACTCCAGTCAGTTAAAACCAGGATGTCAAGCAGTCAACACGAAGGATCAGAACTGGGAGAGATTGTGTCTCCCCCACCGACTAAAGAGCAACTTCTCAACCCCCGTGAGAAGGACTTTGTCAACGCGAAGGCCTATCTGCTCACCCAGAGCACAGATTCCTCTATCAACCTGTAGGCATTGGCTTGAGTTTCATTCTAGTTTCATTTGTGGTCTTAGACTGAGTTAACGTGTTGGTGGTAGCTGGGCAACTTTGCCTTGATATGTTTAATATATTTCATCGTTATTATATTATTCTTCATTGTTGTTGTCGTAATTGTTATAATCTCTGAAGTTTTTGTTATTTAATTTATGTTTAATTTCCTTGTCATTTATCCCTTGAGTAGACATTTACTTACATATCGTTTTATTTTTTATATATACGTGAATAATATTATTCGACTATAATTTTGAGGCGCGTAAATTCATAAATTAAAAAAATTATTTCAGTTATTAAATATTTCGATTTTAAAACTTAAAAGTAAAGCAATCATCATCAAATATTCTTAAATATTAATATTTGAACGAGACAATTAATGAATAAAAAAACATAGCATTGGGAAATTTTCCTTGAATTTTAGGAATCTTTAAATTTAAACAGTAGTAGATACTGTACACTTTTATTTAGTAAATTACCTACCATATACACCTGAATGTTGTAACTTTGCACTAATTGATTTTACATTTTCAAAGCAATAATTATAAAGAAAACTTACAAACCGTTATTGCTCCACCTTCTTTGACCATCAGATACGATCATCTAGTGGCGTGTCTGAAGACCATTCTCGACGAGAAGACTCCCGACTCGTGCAACAACTTTCGGGAGATCAGCCAGGAGGTCAAAAGAGCTAAGTTCACCTCTTTGAGTGACACGGTCAAGGACGATGAAAACCGTTCCACAGAAGCTCTTCTGGCGCAGACTCAGAAAACTCTGTTTACGGTCAGCTCAGTCAACATAGTGATTTATTGTAATGTTGAAGTATGTATTGTTATTATCTCTCATTATATGTTTTATCTATTGCAGCAACCTGTTCAGAAACCAGATCAAGATGACTATGATGAGAGTGTTCTGCCCAACTTGATGCAAACTGCCTTCTTCTTCGAACAAGCCGCTGTTGGTAAGTTTAAAAAGTTGTTGACATCATAATAGTACATGTAAAAACAAATTTACTGTCTATGACGATATTGGATTACTTTCAATTGTCGCTATCTATTTTAAACAAATTCTGTTCTACGTTTAAATTATATGCAAGAATTCGTTTAATGTTTATATGTTTTAAAATAGTAAATGTATTATTGTTTTTAATTTTAAAATATTTACACGGATTCAGCACTAAGATCTTCTTATTTTTAATGTGTCACGGAGACTGGTCTAGTCCAGGTTCATTTGCTTCTTATATTTAAATCACTCTAATGCTTGACATAACAGTTTTATTACAAAACATAAATTGTTACATGAATTTATAGATACTTATAAGTCATATTCTACTAGATCGGCATACTTCATATCTCGTAGATACATTTGAATGGAAGATTAAACACAGTAGCAAATCAAAAAGGTTACTAAAATTCGAAACACGTTTCTATATTTATCAAAAATGCAATCATATTTGTACTACATTATATTTTTCACTAAGTAAGATCTTAATATAATCCTTGCAGAAAATAAAGTTAAAATATTTTAAATCTTTTAACAAAATCTTGGTAAAAAAGAATTACAAATCTGCACGATGTCTTGGTAAGATAGTGGTGGTCCACCTGCCTCCCCCCCCGGCGCAGGCCTCAACCGTGAGGAGATCTTCCGTGTGTGGCTGGCGATGCGTCATCTGGTCGAGACCACACCGCTCCAGTCGGTGCGCTTCTGGGGCAAGTTTCTGGGCCACCGAACCAACTACTATGTGGTCGAGGCCGAGTTCAGGGATGGCGAGGGCCCGGGCAGCGAGGAGAGGGGTGGCGAGGAGGGCGAGGAAAAGGGGGGTGACGAGGGGGGCAACACGGACGCCGAGATGGATACTACGGAGGAGGGGGATGAAGGTGGGACGAGTTGTTTACTGGGTTACAATTGATTCTCTCCGTTGGTTATCGTTGTTGTGTTGTTGTTAGATTTGTTCTTTTGTCTGTTTTGAGTTTTAATGTTGAAATTTATGTAAAATATAATGGTGAGTAATTATTTGAAATAGTGGCTAATTAAATTAGTGATTAAGTTTACGGTGAAATTAAAAAATATATGATCCCGTGTGATCTACCAGAAATTATTTTGAAGTGTAAGTGTTTGAATAATTATTTTTCAGCAATAAAAACAATATATAAATATAATATAATATAATATAATAAAACAATATATAAATATAATATAATATAATAAAAACAATATATAAATATATATTATAATATTCATTGATTTGTAACTTAAAAATAACAATGATTTCCAATTATAATTTTTGCTATGTTGAATAGGTTTTATTTATTATTTCTGACCATTTACCGCTTATGTTACATTATAATACAGTAATTATATTTGTAATTGAATTTTGTATATACATTTAGATTTGTTTACTTAGTTAGTAAGAATAAAATTGAACTTTGTTTATTGCAAATTGTTATCAAACAGAATAAAACGGATTTTTTCAGGTTAAATTAACAAGTCTAATTATTTTTTGTTACTTGTTCAGATGACTTTTTTGATGACGGTAAGTAGCCCATTCCTCTCTTGACTCCTCGTTCTGTTAGCAGAGCATGTATAGCTACCCTCTCAATTCACATCTTCTTCTTGTTATCTAAGTCAAATAAAGACCATCAATATCGACGGGGCGGTACTTTTAGAGATTTTAAAAGCGCTATTTTTCTTTTAAAAATCTAATGTAGGCACGTTAATTAACTGCACGGTAGGGGGCCAATAGGGAGGTGGGTTAGTAATATATATATATATATATATATATATATATATATAGTCGATATTTTAGAGTTCAAGATATTAAAAAATAAAAAATAAATATATTTTACTATGATTAAAATTAATATTTCATTTTTAGTAACTGTAAGCAATTGTCTAACTTAAAAATCAAAGGATTGGTTATGTGATTTACGCCAATGACTAACCTTTGCACAACATCATTCATTTTAATATATCTTTGATAAATTTATATTTTGGCTATATCTAATGATAACATTTGATAATAAAAAAAACTTTTTAATATACAAATAGAACTTAGATAATATAAAGTGACAAGCATTTGACATGACATTCAAAATTGATTTTGAAATAGCCACAAAAAGGTTGTACTGTTACTCGTAGTTATTCATTTTCCTGTTTGACAAATTCACATATAATAAGAATTAGGCAATCGAAATGGGGCAGTATTGGTGATACAAAATGAAATTTAATCAAACTGAATACTATACTTGAAGTTACATATATTTAATGGCCATTTTAATTCAATTTATAATAGATATATGTTTCTGATACTACTTGACTTATTTGCTGCTCGCTACGTTTTTCTGTTATATATATACATTTTGTTAATAAATCTGACTTTACTATTTTAATGTGGCATGCCAACATTGATTCATTTGTGTAAATAATATACATATTATTACAGCTTAGTTTGCCAATTGAAGGTTTTTCTTGACGTTACTGAATTTTCTTTGGTTCACGTTTGTATTAAAATGATAGAGTTGTTTTGCTTTACGATATTATTGCCACTTTAGTTCACAACTAAGATCAATATTTTTTGTACAAATTACGTATAAAAATAAGTACGTATATAACTTTTGATTCTTAGCACCGTTGCCTAAAAGACTGTTGTTTCGAGCCCTGTAACCCGTTTTCATTTATAAATGTTGATAAATACATAGAATTATGTATGATAGTTCTATTCGACAAAGATTAATTATTTTGATAATAAATAACTGCGCTTAAATATATATTATCCGTACATATTAAACGGTTTTTTTAAATAGCCAATAATTCTTGTGTAAGTTTTGCTATACACATTCATTCCTAAATACTATTTTAATAAATATATTTATTAAATAAATAAGATGATGGACACTATATATGTATCTAAGATTTGCAGCTCTCTGTTATAAACTGAATTTACTGCATAGTGAATATTTTAATACTCACGTTCAATATTTGAATAAATTACAGATCTAAAGATCAGAAGATCAACAGATCTAAACATTATTACGGGACTTGTACACAATAGATATAAGCAGGCCTATGTCGTGCGACTAGTTCATAAATTATTTCCCACGGAAATAGACTCGAGGCCGCGGCTGTATATTCATATGAGTTGGTATTGATGGTCTTTGTGCATCTTGATGGTCTTATTTCAGTCCCTATATAAGATACATATTGTTTATAATGTTTATAAGTATTTTAAAGTATTATTAAACCATCCACATTTGATTTATAATTTCTTTAATGTTTATACTATTTAAACTGAACAATATAGTATGTATTATTATAATACTATTGCATGCGGGGAGCAAATTCATGATTGCGATCTATAATTTATTTCACTACTTTGTCTATTATTTCTTGATTTTGTTAACTATACGATATTCATAATTTTATGATATTTTTACATAAAATAATGTATATATTCTAAAGTTGTTGTTATATACATGGCTTTGTAATGTTATGATCAACCGGTCATAAGTTGGAAAATGTTGTCTGTTCTGCAGTAAAATGACCTTTGTATAATGAATGGTGTAATGCTCAATATCTACTTACCATGAAAACCAGTAAAGAGAAAAGAACTTTTTTTCGTGAAGTTGATGATAATTTTGAGACAAGCGACATTTTTATTTTCGTTTTTTTATGTTTATATATTAAATAAACGATTTTCCACTTTTATGAAACCTCCACTAAATTTAAAGAGATTGGTTATTCCGTTTTTAGAGTTAGCATTACTATATATATACATATATATTTATGTAAAAGGATAAATAATTATTTTCTGTTTCGGATTTTGAATATGATGCATAAACAATCACAACAGGCGCGATTCCCACGCTGCAAGATTTTTTTAATTTCCGATAAAATTCTATGAATCCACTTCAAATTAAAAACATCTTGATGAAAGCTCGATTTTCCAGACAATGTCGCAAATTCTTCGACAAATAATTAATTAGGGAGAGTTCCACAGCACCTCCAACCCCCACCCCCCCTCCTTTGCTTGGAATTGTGCCTGTATATGCCAAAAATCAATATCCATATATTTTTACGTTATTGCATGTGAATTCATATTATGTATGATTATTTTATTTATCATATTTCATGCATCAATTACAATAATTTATATTCATAATAATACCATACCATGGTGTTTATTACTATTATTACACATTTATCCAGCGTGAAAAACATATGGAACACATGTTATAATTACACAAATCGATTATTATTAAAGTTTTAGAAAATAATTATACTATTTGTGTTTGAAAACTATTCATTTTCATTAACTATACCAAACCAAATAGTACAGTTTCGACAAATTGGCCACATCGACATGTTTATTGTTGTTCACAAAACAGTATAGTACTACTGAACTTGTCGGAAAGACGAGTGTAACAGATACAGCAATACTTTCAATAGTTTAATTTTGAGATAGAATGTTGCGGATATGTATTTAAGATAATGCCGACTTATACTGTAGTTGTATGGTAAGTATGTAACAGTAAGAAAGTATTTCAATTATTTTATGTCAATTCTAAATGCATTTAAATTCTACTAATTAATTATAATTGTAAACTGATTTCTATTTGTGTATATTATATAAAGATATTATTATCTTTTCTGCAGTACATACTTTGGTGATTTCTAATTGGTTAATTTTATATTAATCGGTAATATTATTTCATTTCTTACTCTTAAGACGAGTTAAGCGAGGACAGTAAGTGTCTATTTCGATTGATCAAGTTTTGTTTCATGCATGTTCGGCACACCTCTCCATTTCTATCTCCTAAAGTTCTGTCACACGTTCTGGGATAAGAATCACATAGTTTCACTATCTATTGCGAAATGTTTTCTAATTTTAATTTATTAACCACACGTATTACATAGAGTTCAGAACTTGTTTCCTGTTTAAGTATATTATTTCAATATTTCTTCATTGATTCACTGTTTAGATTGTAGACAGTTTAACAGTAGGTAGTTATTTAACATTGTCTGTATTGAGATGGGGCATAACTTTTATTGAAATTATAAATCGATATATTTTAGCAATAATTTATCGTTTTATTACAATTAAAAGTTGATGAAGCTAAACGTATATAAATACATATATGGTGTTGTTAAAAATCCTAATAATTTGATTATTTTAAACATTCAACACAATATTGATAACATTATTTACTAACTTGTAGTATTTTTATATACACCAGATTTGTTTATTACTTTTTTTAATGTATTATCAAATTTGTTATATACGCACGGGTAATTTAATCATGCTTATAATCTACACTTATAAGAATTGCTATTAATTTCCTGTTTTATACCTAATTTATATATTCAGGTACATATACCGGTTATTATATATATTTAATTTAGATTTTATTAATTCATGTGGAAAAAATTAATCAAACTATTAATTTAAAAATAAATGTACTGTTTTTTACAGTAAATCAGTTATATTTATAAAATAACTTAGTTTGTATGATATGACTCTGTTTGTATGATATGTATTGCTCGAGGTCTATTAAATAATTTTAAATAATAAAAAAATTAGATTAAAAATATTCCTGATATGTATGTTTATAATTTAAACATCTGTATCTGTTACTAGTTTATATATTTATCAGGCGTCAAACAACCGAAAATACCATTATTCCCAACAAATATTTTCAATACATCCAAACATCCCATAAAAACTATATATAAAAAAGCTTGTAATATAGTCGTTTAATTTTTTTGTTTAAGTAAACTTAAGTTTAACTTTAATTTATGTATCTTTCTGATTACAATAACAAATATGTAAGCGGTTTCTTCCGTTTTCTGCAAAGATATATCAAACTACTTCAGATAACTGTGTTTCAAAATCTATTATATTTCACAACCATTGCAAACTATTTGTAACGTTTTATTTCTTCTAATTCTATATTTATTTTCTTGAAAAGGTAAATCCTAAATATATATATTTTTGTTTCTGAGTGTGTGCAATTCTTCATATTAATGTCACTATCGGTAACCTATATAGTTTTCACAAAATAAACACACAAAGGTACTTATGATTATATTGCAGTTTTACCTGCTGATCGAATTTTTGCGATCACATTGTATTATTAGTCAGTTAAATTAATTAAATATATTACTGTGTTCCTAGAATTATTTACACCTGAGAATATTGAAAAATAGAATAATCTTCATTACTTGAGCAATGAAGTTAATTTAAAATGTTGAGAATGTCAACAATAAAAATACTAAAAAATTTGACCCAAAATGTATTATTGATATTAATGATCATACTACTTGTATTTGTGTTCACTGCGAGTCGTGCAACTTCACATTATTATACAGTGTTCAGTAATGGATTTTTCCATAAAAAAGACAGTATGATATTTTAAAGTATTTCACATATTCAGTAACTTATACACGGCTTAGAATAGTGATGCTGTTTCATTTTTTTTCTTCCAAGTGAATCAGTCCAGAGACATGTAAAAACCAAGTGACATGTAAAAACCAAGTGACATGTAAAAACCAAGTGACATGTAAAAACCAAGTGACATGTAAAAATCCAGAGAACTGTAAAAACAATTTTTGTCTGTCTCAAACTTGCCAGGTTACTTTTTTTAATAAAATAGAAAACAAGGCGTTTATTACAACTAACAAATTTTATGTATCAATCAACACTGTGATATTTAGATTTTGAATAGTGTTTTATTAATTTTTACAATCTGCAATCTGTATTAATAAAACTTCAAGGATTAAAATTACCCTTTTCAGTCAATTTTATTGTCTAAAATTTGAATGTTTAATAGCAAACTTTAAGCAAAATTTAGATTAATAGATTCCCGGTTCAATATTTAAATGCTTTAAAAGCTTCAAACATACTATAATTATATAGACACGACAGGTGTATGCGTCAAATTGAATAATACTCGTTAGGCCACTCAAACACATACCATCACCACCGTCCGTTCCCCGCTCAGTCATCGAGGACCTCCCTCCCAAGCCGGACTGGAAAGCGCCGCCAGTCGTCCCCTCGGAGGACGCCCGCATCGGGATCAACAAGAAGGCCTACTTTGTGTGCAACGTGCCCGGGGAGTCCTGGCAACTCCTCCCCTCCATCAGCCCGGCGCATGTCGCCGGTGCCCGTGTCATCAAGAAGTTCTTCACTGGCGACCTGGAGGCCGCCGTGGTCAGCTATCCGCCCTTCCCCGGCACCGAGAAGCACTACCTGCGCGCTCAGATTGCTCGTATCTCGGCCGGGACACAGGTTGGTGCTCTGCCCCCCGCCCCCTGTGTATCATCTCGATTATGTTGCAATGTATAAATAATTGAATCGGTTACAAATAAATATTCACCTTTTCATCAAATTGGCATCTTCCTCGGGGGTGATGGTAGAATCCTTGTATAACTTGATTTCTAGTGAATTGTAATTATATATTTTTAATAATTTATAAATGACTGGTAGGTATATATAATAAAATACTATGTTATAATATTTTTTCATTTAGAAAACGACATATATACATTCTTTTGTAAATTAATTATAGAATTTCGATAATAAGAAAATTATTTTAAAATATTATTGAATCATTTACAAATATTGTCGTACTCATTTTTATCTATTTTTATTAATAATTTTGGCAACTAAAATAATTAAACTATGGTATAAGATAGAGCCTCCAACAGAAATTTGCGTCACTTTGCTTAAAATGCATGCTATTAATTTAGAAATAAAACTGTAAAATTTTCTATTGAAACTCATTTAAACATAATTGGTCCCACAACGCCATAACCATGAAATCATATGTGCATGATGTATATTC
Organism: Coelogynopora nodosa; assembly: GCA_034780555.1. Taxonomy (NCBI): domain Eukaryota; kingdom Metazoa; phylum Platyhelminthes; order Proseriata; family Coelogynoporidae; genus Coelogynopora; species Coelogynopora nodosa. Next base: position 18,120 of record JAUZND010028815.1, read on the forward strand.
CGATAAAAATAGTCATAGCTTAAAAAGCAACAACACAGAGTAACGGAACAGCAATCTAAATTGTTTAAACAACTTAGGTATGGCTTGTCTATACGTCAATCTCGAAGAAATACTCGTAGCTCTATAATTCAATACAATTTCAACCAGCAATTCTATTCGGAAACAGGTAACAATATTAGCGCTTTTCGATTCGATAAAATTGGCACGAGATCCAATGATTCTCCTGTAACCATTGAAGCACCAAGTATTAAAGGTTTAAATTTATCCACCCGTGTTTCTTCGTTTACTACTCAACATTTGCAAGCGCTATCATTCTGAAATTTTTAGTATCCACTTAATTATTAATGCATTTTCGGTTAGATATATTTTCGTAGAATATGCAGCTAAAGAAATTAATTTGAAAAAATAAGTAGCATATTATGTTGGACATTTGACCCGTACCAGTCACTACACACGATCTGTCCCCACACCACACAGGTGTCCCCGCTGGGTTTCTACCAGTTCGACGAGGAGGAGGAGGAAGAGGAGGAGGAGGGCGGCGGCCGGGAGAACTTCATCGACAATCCCGATTTCGAGGGCATCCCGGTGCGCGAGCTGACCGACCCCAGCATGGCCAACTGGGTGCACCACGTGCAGCACATACTACCGCAGGGTCGCTGCCGATGGTCAGTGGCCTGTTTTTAGAGGGAGTGTAGCAGCGGGTATAGTGTGTTTCAAATGTTTGTTTGCCACCTACAGTGGAGCTACCTCGCTTAGACTTGAACTTGTGCGTAGATGCCGACTTTCGACATGATGCTATCTGGACGTATGGATCTACCTTATGCAGAAGTTGAATAAAATCATCTGACAGAAATATCATAAAGAAACTCATTATTATCTGTAATCCCACATGCAGATTATTTTACCTATCGAATCCCTATTAACACGGGATGTCTCCAGTCTATTGTTCATTCAATCTGGGGTTCTTTTTGGCAACTCCCACATTTTGCACAACCTGTTTTCTTCATTTCTGTCATGTGCGACATCAATCACTCCCTCCTCATATATTGTTGAAGAGGAGAGAGCCTTTGTCTTTAATTGTCTTCATCTCTATTTTCAATAACTGTTTCTGTACTGACTGATCGCCCTCAAACATCCTCCCTTGCATCTTTGCTGTTTATTTTCGCTACCACAAATTAGTTTTGTTTTATTGTGTTTTTATACTTCTTAGCTGCTGTTTCAATTGCTTCAGTACTGATGTCATATGATTGCCATAATTTATAAAATACGCTTTACTAATATTATTTTTTAAGTAGACGCCTGCGTTTTGCACCAATAAATATACAATCGATACCCCCCCGACGGATAGGTGGAACCCCGCCCAGCAGAAGGACGACTTCGAGGACGAGGAGGACGAAGAGGAGGAGAAGGAGGAGCCAGACGAGCCGGAGCCAGAAACTGGGCCGCCGCTGCTCACCCCGCTCAGTGAGGACACCGAGGTGAACAATATGCCCGCCTGGACGTCCAACATCTCCAGCAATCTGGTCACCCAGTTCGCTGTGGCGATGGTCTCCTCCAACCTGTGGCCGGGGGCGCACGCCTTCGCTTTCGGGAAGTGAGTCATCTGCCTGTCTGTCTGTCTGGTCCACTGTAGCAGTAGCACTTAGGTCTATAGCAAACGCGTCCACAGCTGTGTTTGCAATGTCATATAATAGGTATCCTAGATGGAGTGTCATCAAAAGTTATTATCTTGTGACTGCAAAAGAAAAACCACAATAAAATTTTAAGTTTATTACAATTAATACAAAATATTCGAGCTTTCACCTTTCATCAAGAAGGCATAATCATCGTGTGAAAATTACAACATTTTTTTAACAGATTATTATTAATTTGAATATAATATGTGAAAAATCATCAGCCAATCATAGGTTGATATATACATAAAAACACATCTCAACAATCTAAGTACTCCTTCTCAAGTAAACTCCTTCTCAATTATGTAACATAAATAATTTGTTCCACATTCTGTAATACATTTATTATTATTATTTAATCTGTTAAAATCCATTGTTATTATAAATTCTTTTGTAATTTACACGTCTGTAATTTTTTGTAACTGGCTTCTTTGTATAATGTCTAAACTTTATCGATTTTGATTTGTTGTGTCTGTCTGGTAATTAGATTGTTGTGATGTGTTTTTATGTTAAACAATTTTTGTAATTTTCCCACCATGATTATGCCTTCTTGGTGAAAGGTGAAAGCTCGCATATTTTGTATTAATTGTAATAAACTTTAAATTTTATTGTGGTTTTTCTTTTGCATTCCTCACGAGTGACCATTACTTGTCTTTATTTATTATCCTGTGACTGTTTATTAAATGTATATAGCTGGCTAAACATAATATGTATGTTGTTAATAATCAAATCTAGATATTTCGTCGATATAAATCCAAAAGCATGTGTCTATAACCTACCTAATCTAACGATTACGTGCATAGACTTGTATAAATAGATTCTGTTTCAAGAAAAAAACGTTATTAAAAGCCATATCAATTTGGAAGCAAACTAAATAATGTATTGTCCATTAAAAACATAGTGAACCATTATAGATGGACATCATTAAGTAGATATTATACTGTAGATATACAAACTATCTTACCCTATCAACCTAACATATAAACGACTAGCACTGTCTTGTCATTTATGCTTAAAAAACAATAGATTTTGTTTCATTACTTTTAGTTTTTATATAATATGCACATAGCAGTTGTTTTATAGAATAAATTGTAATAATACCAAATTTCTTTTCTGGTTTGTTATCTAGTTTAAATGTTCATAATTGATTATCTTTGTCTGTTAATGATGTAGTTAATGGTCATCCACTTTCTATTTTTATTGATATTTTATGTATAATGTTGTAATTGTTTAAATAATAATATTTATTTGTGAAATAACTTTTCAATTATAAAGCCATAAGTATGTCGAATTCGAATTTATATATATTTAATTTTAGTGCCTGATTTTTACCACATTGACTTGAATAAATAACCCATTTAAAACGCTCGCGCGCTGGAATCCCCCTACACTGTGTACTCCACCCCCCCCCCCCCCCCCCTGTTTACAGGACCTTCGAGAACGTGTACATCGGTTACGGCCACAAGTACCAGGCGGATAACATGAACCCAGTCCCGCTGCCGGCCGTCCTACTCGAGTTCCCCTCCTGTCCGGAGATCACCGAGATGGAGGACCCCAGTCCCGAGGATGAGGCCACCTTAAAGGCCGCTCAGGCCGAGACCGCTGGTGGCGCCGGGGGAGAGGGGGAGGAGGAGCAAGAAGAGGAGGAAGAAGAGGAGGATGACTAGTCGCCTGGCTGGCGTCACGTGATGAGTGGAAACGATAGAGCTGCGTGTGTGTGGGCTACAGTGATTGGTCGAGAAACTGGCCGTCGTGACTTGATGCTTTGATGTTGATTTAAAACAATCAAAACATTTTAAGGAAATTCTGTACAAATTTTCAATGTAGAAAAATAGTTTTAAAACAATTTTGAAATAATTGAAATCATTTTTGATGTTTAAAAATTAGTAGGGTGTAAAATTATACTATTATGACAAGTTTACACTTGAGTTTTTCATATATATTTTTGTGATATGATTTGTTTAGATTGTTACACATTTTTAACACTATAAATGGTATTTTTAAACGAATCTATACGTATTGTTTTCAACGGGATAATAAACTATGTACCTATTTAAATTATGTAAATATATAAAATATGTTTACCGAAAAACTAAAATTAACAAAAATTATAATAATTTGAATTATAACCGTTTTTTAATATTTTTCCATTTGTAGAAATTTGTATCACAGGTATAATTCCCGCTTGTTTTAATTACACGTTTGGCTTTAGTGCTCAATCATTTCCGGCCAGTTTCTTGGCAATCACTGTTCTACACTACTTATTAATACTAATTTATAAAACTGCTGTGACTGTTTTTTTGATGTAAACCTGCAAATTATACACACATTCACGTATGTTACTACTTACTTGTCTTGGTAGTAGAAATTGATATATTGATATAAAAATATATTTTAAACACTGTCTTATATCGAATCTACTACTTCGCTATATTCTACATCATTTAAAGTGAATTTTTAAAAACATTTACAATATTTTATTGTAGTATAATAATATTTTATCAACAATGTTTTCGACTAATAATGTTAATAAAATTTTGATTTTTTTAATTAAAAATTCGTTCTTATTACTTTGCTATGGTGTTGTCTGTATTTTACTACCAAATAATTTAGAATAAATGATATTGCATTGATATTGTATTGATACACTGAAGTTATTTTAAATTAAAAATAGAATAAAATATATGAGGCACAAAAAATATGGATCGATTTTGCTTACATAAGCTAATTGCATTAACAAGTAAACATTGAAATAATTTGTATAGTTTCTAAGAAAATAAAAAAACACTTTTATTTTCCAGTTATCGTTAGAAACACTGACATGTATGTCAAATTACAAAAAGTACAATTAACAATCAAGATAAAATGATTAACGATCAATAAGTCTTTTGCAAATTTATTAAGTCTGTTGAAAACAAATGAATTTACCTTACTGAATCCTATGTATTAGTAATTATGTTAATTAACCATATTCATGATTGACCAACAAATTGAATGTTTTTGTATATAACACGAAAATGTTCCACAATTGTTCAAATAATATTATATGTAATTTTAGATGCCGAAATTACATACACTATTTATTTCCGCTTGTTTTTCACTGCGCATAATATCAATACTAATATTATTTATGAACGATAATGTTGCCTATTGTATATAGGCCTAAAGATAATAACTATAATTTTTTTGCAAAACTAAACTATAATCAGTTATTGGAATTACAATATATATAAATTAAACAAATATAGATATAACTTCAAAATGTGAACTTTTTGTGATCTTTAAATATTATATTTTTAAATATGTAAGACAAAATTGAGCCGACTATTGAAATTTTGTTGCACGTAGACTATATTCAACACTTTTCCATTGAAGTATGTTGTATTGTAGCTCGGGAATTATGTGTACCTTCATCAACTGATAATGGAATTCACAGTAGTTGACCATAAAATCTTCGGAAAACATACGTTTATTGAGCAGGATTATTAGGAATTTCGTAAGAAACAGTGGGGTATTATAGGTCTCTAGTGAGGTATTATAGGTCTCTAGTGGGGTATTATAGGTCTCTAGTGGGGTATTATAGGTCTTCAGTGGGGTATTATAGGTCT
>JAUZND010028826.1:0-23389 GCA_034780555.1 Coelogynopora nodosa
TATAAATTAACAATAAAATATAATCGAATTTAACAAATTCGACATATTCTTAAAATCATTAATCAATATTATAACATTATCATACATCTCATTATATATTTCAAGTATATAACTATACATAGAATAATGTATATACAACTATATCATTATGGCTTTGTATGCAATTATAATTTTTGATGGTCTTACTATTTCTGAATTATGTGTATATATTGATTTATACCTTATATTTTCTATAGTATGTTAATGAAACTAAAGTAAATTATTTATTTGCGTAATATAAATAAATATAAAAATTAATTGCCTAAATTAATAAACTAGATCATATACTACATATTATAAATGGAGTAAAAAAAAAATCAAATTGAAAATAAAATATACAACTATATTAATATTTAATTACTAATAAATGTGGTGAAGAAATAAAAGGAAATTATAATAAATATGCTAAATAAATAAATATTTATATATATATATATTAATTAATTATATTAAATTGATAATATTTAATCAAAGGATTGTTAAATTTGTAACAATATTCAAAACGTTAGTGTCATAAATGTAGTTTTATCCATTCGTTAATGACTTAAACTATTTGCTTTTGCATTATACGATTTAGAAAGTTTCAATTTTATTGTTAATCTATTTAATAATTATTTTTTAGTTAAAATCCACCGATTTTATCTATAATTATATAACTAAAATATTAGCATATTAATGTTTAAAATTAATGTTAATTGATAGATAGGTATATTTTGAAACCTATTTCATTAAAATAAAATTACTCGTTCTATTTATAAAAATGAAGAACTTGCAGTCTATGTAAAGTAAATAATTTTTTTAATAAATTAATTTTACTACATAAATTATTGACATACTAAGTTATAAGAATTAATGTAACATTTTTTTCCCTCTATTCATTAATTAAAAAAAAAATTCTTTATTGAAAACTAAAACTTGTTACTTGTTTTTATCTATATTTATTTGGTTTTACGTATACTTGCATATTCGATATTCGAAATTATTTAATTTAATTTTATTTCATTCAGTAATCTGTAACACATATTATTTTTATATTAGTCTTTATTTAGTGTTATTGCTTTCTTTGAACACGAAAATAATAAATGCCATCTTTTTTTGGAAAAAACATATTATTACAAATTAAATATGTAAAAAATTGAAACAAATTTAACAACTTGTTGCATGAAATATCTTTTACCTGTGAAGTGTTTGAATGACATCCAAAAAGAGTATTAATTGTCTCAAGGTTCTAAATAATATTATTGATTTTTGATCTACTGTATGTTTATGGATTATGGTTATTGATTTGTATTGTTTTATTGGTTAATTTCAGTTCATATTCCTTCAAAAAACACTAAAATGATATATCATACGATATGATGATTGCGTAATATATTTAATTTACAAAATAGTTCAGTCAAATTCAACAAAAAGAAATATTTATCTATATAAAAAATGTTCATGTATATTTTTAAAATTAGTTTTAATTGATAGTTTAGATGCATAAACCTATTTCATAAAAAATCCTTGATTGTCATAGCTTGCAGTAAATGTAGTAAATCTATTATAAAAATGGTGCGGTATCAATTGTATAGTGACATGACAATGTATACTATGATATTAAACACATGATGCTATTCCCATGTAGTTATAGAATAAATGGGAAATATAATCAATTTTTTTTATACATCTGAAATAAAAGCTATCTCACAAGTATAATCATTATTAATATGTTTTAAATAGTTTTCTTGAATTGTTCAATATAAATGATCTAGGACCAGTGAAAAAAATGTATTAACTAAAACAAATATTTGAATTATAAATGAATTATAGGTGAAATATATAAGATTTTTTTTTCAATATTTTAATGAAATCTAGACATATCCCTTTTCTTTTTCCAAACTTTCCAATATTAAAATGTGAATCACTTACGGATTATATATTCGTGTGTGTTTTTTTAATACAGATTAGTAAATTGATTTAATTAAATAGTTAAATTATCTTTATTCAAATTAGTACAAGATTTTCATGTTTTAGATATGGGAAAAATATCATCAAAATGATATCATCAAAAGATATCATCAAAATGTGGCCTGCTATTCATATACATTTGTTTTATGGCTATTTTGAAAGTAAACATTATGATTAAATTACTCTTAATATTAATTAGAAAGGAAGATTGGTTATTTTTTTGTAAATTATATAAATTTTGTAATTATTAATTAAAAAATATATTTTTGTAATTTTGTTGAATTTATATATATATATATACGGTTAACTTTATATGGCGTCATCATTTACACAAACAAATTAATATTTTTGACACAAATTTTAATTGACTTTCATAAGTAGTTTATCGAACAAAAAATCATAGATATTCAAAATATTTTTATAATAGTCATAAAAAATTTAATTTTAAGAATTTCGATTTAGAAACTAAATATTGTTTTGTATACCAAATAAAATTATTGATTAATAGCATTCCAATGTTACTGATATAACTAACTTAACGACAATTTAGCAAAAAAAAGATATTTGAATGCCTTAATGCGCAGTAAGATCTAAAATTAAATACTTTAATCAATAAGTTAGGAGAAGTCCTACACTTTTCAAGAAATCATTTAAAAGTTCACCTTATCACGGATTCCTTGTCGCATATTTTCACGCTCTTCCTCCTGCTTCCGATGCTTTTCCTGCCGACGCTCCTCAGCCTCTCGAAGGGCTTGTTCCACCTCTGGGTCGATCTCTTTCTTTTCTCCATCGGCACCTTCCTCTTCTTTGTTGCCCATGGCTCCTATAGAAGAGAGATGTTTAGAAAGAATACATACAATATATAGCGATTACGTGTAATTACTGAAAAATGCCTATTTCAGTGTTGAGCAAAGGTCGATGTAAAGACGCCTTACAGCATTTAGTGAATTGTTTTGATCTTCCATGAAAATAAAAGAGCTTTAAGGCAGTAATTGATAATGCTAGATTGAATTAAAGGGAATATTATTAAACGATTAGCTGTTGGACTAAAATAAGTTCCATTATTTTAATATTTTTAAGTTCCTATTTTACGTAGAATTAAAAAATATAGTAAACGTATATATTTCAAATAATATTATCGTAAAAAAATACAGTTTTAATTAAAAAAAAATTGTTGACACATATAATTAATTAATTAAAGATTAACAATTGAAAATTTATATTTAAAATATTGAGATAATTAGTCAATATTAAACAATAAATAGTTGCACTAAATATCATCAAATGTTGATGACTTTCTATGATTATTTAAATTATAAAACGAAAAAAAGATTATATTAAAAAAGTTGTTGTTTTTATATAAAAAACTGTCATACAGAATGAGCTTAAATTTATACAGATTATATTATAATTGCATACTGCAATTTATGTCAATGACATTAATTGTTTATAATATTAAAATTGCATTGTTAACAATTAATATATATATTTCCAAAATTAAAATAATGTTAAAATAGGTTTAATAAAGGTGAAAAGATTATTAAAAAAAAAATACATCATAAAAGTCTTTTTATTAATTTTTCATAAGATTTAAAGTATATAAATAGTAGAAACTAAATAAGTATAATTTAAATTCATAGTTAAAGCATTTAAAAACTTATTTTATTTTGAAGAAGAATGAGCTTATGAGAAATACATTGCGTATTAGAAATTATAAATGAATAACTATCATTAGTGAATCAACAAATAAACGTGAATAAATGTAGAATTTTAAGTTTTATTATGTTTACAATATGTTTATAATATTATCTATTAAATAATTATTTGTCTAACACCTGGTTTGATTGTTAATAAAATCTATATCTGAAATCAATTAAACAAATATCCAATATACAAATAGAAAATATTAACATTGCACAGAATTAATACTTTTAAAAAATTATAAATATATTATCAAACTTATTAAAAACAGATTATCTGAAAGGCTAACCTATATACTAAATTCTGTTGATATTTATTGAAATATACGTATTAAGGACTGGCGTCGTCACCGTTTCAAATATAAACAACAATTATAAGATATAGATTGGAGATATTTAACGATTAATAAAATTTTTAGTCTGAAATAATTTTACTTATTTATAGTATTTTATTAATGTTGATGAATGCTATAAGAAAAATGATAACTGTTTTTTCAGGTGGCGCTAAACGTATGCTCAGTTAAGTTAATTAAAAAGTATTTTTTTCGAATGATATAAATACTTTCATATTATATAGTTAGCGGCTTTTGTGCTATGGCTTATGCATATTTAAATCTTCTAATGGAAAAAAATAAAATTCGTGAATCTCACAATATTGAAAAATATAAATTAATTACATGTTTTATCATCACATAATTCAATTTAAAACTGTGAATCTGACTTGTAGAAATTAAAAAAATTAGTCTCTAAAGCTTTTTAACAAATAAGAGCATAAAAAACGAAAAGAGTTGATTGACTAAAAATCGAACATTTTATATTAAACAGCAGTGAGACGAATAAAACTTTCCACAGTTTTTTTGTTCCCACTGTTTCCATGTCAACCGCGGGAGAATCACACACTGTTTGGCGCGGACTCAGATGGCGAAAAAAAGCGAACATAAGCCAGAAGGCAGAAGATGAACCTGGTCGTCTGGGGAGCGATAAAGAAATCCGATTTTTTTTCTTTTATATCCAACTTGCCTGCCTCTCTCTCTATTTTCCTTATTTTATAGTTCGATTCACTTGTGTTATTTTGCCAAGCTGAGGATGGGGGAGTTTATCGCTCATTCTTGAAGGGGAAATAGTCAGTGTTGTTGTTGTGTTTCCCGTCTGGTTTACACAATTTCAACATCAACTAGACTGCACTACAAAATCGATATTTGCGAGTTGTGTATCTGCAGTACCTACAATTAGTTAAATAATTATACTACGTATAACCTGAAGTTTAACTTTTGTCTTAAAATAGGGTTTTGGTTCAAAAAGTGGAAATCTAACAATACTACTGTTGTGCATTGATTAGAAATAAGGAATGAAAACACGTTTGTGGGAAGTGTATTTTCACGTAGTTTTATCTGTTTAATTGATAATAATAAAATAATTAGATTAAATCTCTCACTTTTTTAATTAATTTTTGTTAGGTGGCTATGCGTACTATTTGTATTATTTGTATATTTAAATGTATTATTTATAATCATATAAATATTCTCATTTAATGGCTATAGTTTTTTTATTCACAAATGTAATTTTTCTCTTACAAATTATCTTATATTCAACAATTTTCTTTGAATACTTTTGACGGGCTGTAATTATTATAAGAGAGGTGGGGAGAAGGGGGGGGGGGGGTGGCTGGCTTCGCCATTTTTTGATGAATGACACTTTCCAATATATATATATTTTTGGCCTTTTAGTTTTGAAAAAAGTGCCCTTTTACATCATGACACCCCAACCGAAAATTAGATAAAATAAAGATAAGATACAATAAGATAAAAAAAAGTCAACAAATGATACCATAATAATTAATAAAAAAGAATGTCAAAACAGAGGAAATATACTGATTGGATTAGAGAGTTGTTTTTTACTTATCATGAGCTCTTCGCAGCCTGATAATTTGATTTTTATATAAATGATATTTTATAAAATATATCTTAAAAATTACATTGGCCATACTTGCACATGTGATATATACTTTATAAGTTCAATTAATATTTGTTTCGACAATCGAGGCAACGTAATAAGAAACTTATTTATGATTTATAATATGTTTGTTTTAGTATTTGTGATAATAAATAAATAATTAATTTAATAAATCTATAAATATTTTAAAAAAACGATAACTTTACCGCAAGAACAATTTTAATAGAATTTTTTTAATAATTTTTTGTTAATCTTATTTAATTTTTTAAATTTTAGCGGTTAGTATTTGTTTAAATTACCTTCACTATATAACCATAGGCAGTATTATATCGCTCACAAATATAACTGTTGTATAACTTTATGTAGCGCATACAAATATAAATTACATTTTACAATATGATATGCTATCTTGCTTTAAAACTAAACAACTAATAGGATCACATGCGCTATTTTTTACATTTTAAAAATTGTTTAGTAATCACGTGCAAAAACATGCATACAGTCTGTGTTACTGAGGTGCCCTCTCTCACTCTTCCCTGTATGGGCAGGAACGTGTATGAATGATGTCTCATTAGCTATTATTGTGTTTATATTGAAATATGGATTTTGCCGCGCGGAGTCGCAGAAAAAGTTGAATAATTTCAACTTCAGTTTCGTCGCGTCGTGTCTCGTCGTGTCGCGCTGAGTGGAAATAGGCTCAATGAAATTATTTTTTGCAGCACGTTGTGTCACGTAGCGCTGCACTGGGTGGACATAGGCTTTAAGGCTTAATTAATATACCAATTGGTATATTAATTAAGCCTTAAAGCCTATGTCTTTATTTTAATATTTCACATTGCTGTGAAATATTAAAATAAAGATGGAAACATTGTTATTAATATTGTATTAAATTCGTGCTAGATTTATGTTCACATAAAGATGTTTTTGTATTTTTGTTACCTGCGAGATAGTGGAAATATTGCGTGTGCCATTCATTGCAAAACATAACATTGTAGTAGTCACAGGTCTTTTATTTATACACAATATTATCGGGTTATTAATGCGTGTCTATATAAATTACCCCGTATAAGGCCGAATTGGTGTGGTCACTATATTTATCAGAGTTTTTATACTGTTTCCAAAAGCATCTCATATGATCCAATTTGCAATATATTAGCTAAATTAACTTCTGAAAGAGACTGACATAAATTTCAAGAACCATAAATAATTGAAAATAATAATTGATGCTATCCAAAAAAAGCTTGGTTGCTGATAACATTAAACTATTTGTAGACTAGGCAGCAGTATTGAACTTTCATTTTCAGATCGAGGGTAATTTTCATATTGTTCTATCACTTAGTTTCTTAATGTATTTAATGAATTATAATTTAATTTATTTTAATTATTTAAAAAAACTGCGAATCAAATAATTATACATCATTTTCTATTCGCCTGCACAGAACACTCCTTACAAGATCTACAACACATTCTTTAACGCACGTCTAATAAAGGAGCTTCCCAAATATTGTCATATTTTCTTCAAATATTGTGCGATCATGTTCATGTCCATGTCTTATGCGAGCTTCACTTTCTTCCTATTCGTCAATCAATGGATTGACTTCATGTTGTGTTATCTTGCTTTACGTTTCCTTAATGGTACATCACCTCCATACCTTTGGCTTTCAGGTAAAATTAGTTGCTTCAGCTTCTTTATCGATCACTTTTTGCGGTTACACGATGTACTTCGTCTTCATCAACTAGTTTTCAAGTAGGATGACCAGTAAGTATGTAATGTTCTATAATTTAAATGTTCTGACTCACATTTTCTTACAGACTCACACAACTCCAGGAGAAACTAACATAACACGGGTTGTGAGGACCAGTACTAGGAGAAACCTGAGAGGGGGACATCTCAACAGCCCACAAACAAACAAAAGCAAACATAATGCAAGAAAGAAAACAAATATACGAAACAAGTGAAAAATAAATTAATAAAACAAAAAGCTTCAACACGTGGGGAAGAAGAAACAAATGAACAACAGGTACGGGACAAGACAGGTAAAATACAATAGAGAGGTTCGGGAAACTCAAATATTTAGAGAGAAAGAAAGAGCGTGCTGCGTTGGGTACCAGCAGTTGCGTCCCAAAAGTACTAACTATTGTACATTGTAAGCTGTTGTAGGTCTTTTGTCAGAATAAATGATGTCGAATAACCAAAAATTAAAAAACGAAAAATTAGTCACCCGAAGGGTGCGGTTGGAATTTTGATAGCGTTAGCTGTTCTTAATGCTTAGTTTAGTTTATGACCATGAAAGACGTTATTAAGTTAACATAAAACTGGTTTATAAATGTTATAATGTAAATTATTTATAATTACTCAATTATTTATGATATTATGAACACAACATTAATTATTTATATATTATTTTAAAATTAGGTATGGTAATTAAATTATTATGTTGAAAGAATATATCCGTTTCCAACTATCACATTTTAAAAGATTATTACTACATAAGTTATAAAAGATTTTCCAGATAAAAGCTCATAGATATAGATGAAATGATGATATTAACATTAATAATTTCGCTATTTAAGTTTAAGCTTATAAATATTTCGATAACAAATTTTCAAAAGTATTAAACTGAATTGTCCAAATTGTATCTACAAAATAAAGAAATGCTCTATTTCTGCATGTTGTAAATTTTTAATTGTTGAGTGTTTGTTAATATTATACATTAATATATGTTATACATAACGTGGATTGTAAGCAGTCCTTTATAACAATTGGATAAAAATAGTTCTTTATTATTTAAACCATTTCTCCCAACATTATCCCAAATATATATTTTTTGAAAATTATTGATAAGTATAACTAACTATATAGCTACAATTATAGTCATTCTTTTGTGAGGTAGTTTAAATATATGTATATGTATGTGACATGTTTTACGATATACGATGTATATGTATTTCTAATAAATTCATTTTATATTTGATTTACAATAATATGTTTTTGTTGAAGACAAAATGTTATAATTTTATAACATTAAAAAATATTATGTTTCTGTATATACATTAAAATCCTCCTTTTTTATTATACCTATTTGAATTTTTATAAGTAATAGTGTGAATGTATACTGACATGAAATATTAAAAAATGGAATATAATTATTTTTCTTTTTTTAAATTTTTATTATACCACAATCAAAGTCTATAGTTCTATTCAAATATATTTAAACTTTATTTATTTATTTATTTATATATATATGTGGTTTGATTGTGACCAACACATTCTTTTTGTTCGATTATTTTGGAGTTTAGTTCTGATTGTACGTCTCCTTTAAAACACCTTGAAATTATTATTGAATTATACTACTAGTTTGGTTTGTTCGCTTGTTACTTCATTGTTTTCATGTTTTTAATTTTGATCTGTTTTTGTGGTAATCATATGATCATTTTTCGAAATAGCAGATATTTCTTTAGTGTATTACTTTGCGCAAAATTTAAATATAAACTTAATAGCAACTATATAATGTATATTATATCTGATGTTTCTATTAATACCATTATTGACGGTTTCAAAATTACAGTTTCAAAAGTTTGTTTCCTCATTGAAATCAACTAGATAATTTCAAATATAAATATTGTGTTTATTTATAATTTACTAGAACGTGAAGGAGTAGTGGAAGGGAGCTTGGAGTACCCATTATATAAATGTTATATAAATGTTATGTAATGTAAAATTCTATATCGGTTGCAAGTTTAACAATGAACAAATAATATGCTGTGTTTTAAATGGATTCTGCTAAGTGTCAATTAAAATTAACCTATTTGATTATAGCGTCGCATAAGCATTATAACATATCTCCATTATTGGCAGTTAAATATAAGGCACAGTCTTGAGTCTGAAAAATGTATTAAATGTTTCTTTTAAATAATTGATACCGGTATAAACCAGTTTACTGTTTTAAATCATTATTATTAAATCAATACTAATGGAAAATTTTATTTGGAAAAATTTAAATTTTGTACTCTATATTCATTTCATAAACCAAAATTAAAACGTATTTCAACGATGAAAATAAAGCTAAAATTTTATTGATGTTTAATGATTGTTTGATTGTTTTTAACATTGTTGATTAATTTCTAGCATCCATATTATATTGAAAAATATTCATTATTCATATTTTGTTATAAATTTTAAAACATAAAAACAGAGTAAATATATATACTAAATACCAAATAACTTTTAATGAATTTGTAACTTGTAATTCGTAATTGTGAACAACAATAAATTTGTTGAATATATTGTATATTATGAGTAAGTGTCTGTTAGACAGTTCCAAATGTTATTATAAAAAGATTTTAATAAATTTAAACATATAATTGACATATTTTAATTACCGGTGTCATGTTATAAAGTTGAGAGATAAAATTGATTTTGAAGAAACATTCCCCAGTAATGGAATTAATACACACATAGTGTAATACATATTATACTTGTTATTAAGTTTTTATCTAAATTTTGCACAAATTATCATGTTGTAAACAATCAATTTATAAAGTCTAGAAGGCAAATATAAACAACGGAAAATAAATAATATAATTTTACAAAATACTTTTTTTTGTAGAAATTTATTTTATTATAATTAATTAAAATGTAACGAACACATTAAAATAATATATAAACATCGCGTTTTTATAATAAATACGAATACGAATAATAATAAATAAATAAATAAATAATAAATATTGTATTATAAAATAATTTGATACTTTAATTATATTTTCAAATAAAATATCTAATCATGACTGATAATTTGACGTCATTAAACTTTGGAGATGTAATATTTAAATCTATAATGATGTTATGCACAATTTAATACACTTTTTGCATACTTTTTATAACATTTTTTTTCGCATATTAAATTTAAACTTCAAAACTTGCCAACGTACTATCGGAAATGTATATATATAAACACAATTAACAAAGAAAACATAAAAATTATAGTTAAAATAACCTGTAGTTTAAATGTCATTATAATGTAATTTTAACCATATATAATATTTTACGTATAATATATTTATTAATATGTTGTCAATTAGGTTGTACAATAAAGTATTCTTTCTCTTCAATCTTTTTACACTTTTATAAAACTAATTTTATTGAATATACATACTGTACAATAAAATCATAGGGTATACATTTGAGAAAAGAATAATATACGACATGGATGTAAAATTTTTTAGTGAGAGATAAATTAAATATTAAAAAAATAGTTTACATTGTATATCACTAAATTGGAATTTTAAAGGTGTCAAGCAGTTGTAGGTTATGTATAACCACTTCGGAAATTAGATTAAAATAAGTGTAGGTTGGGGTTTCCTGAATATTTCAGAATTTCTTGAATATAACATATCACCACCGTGTCCTAATATCAATAAAAATGGTAAAATCCGTTGAGAAATTTTACACATCAGTCTGAGAGGTGTGTTGATTACCTTTATCCTGTGTAGCTAATTTGAAATTAAAACTCATCGTAATTATTATTTTTCACTTTTACAAGAAATTCAATTTTTCTTTTCTAGTATATTTGATTTATTTTCATACAGTTTCGTTCTGCATTTTATGTAGTTTAAATAAGAAATTGGCTGTGCCTTTATAGCAGTAATCTTTGTGACCTATCAAGTAAATATTTCACTTTTGGTGATGTAATGTTACAATTATACACATAATGAAGACTGCTTTTATGGTATTTAATATATTTAAATTCAGTAAAAAGTTAAACAATCTTTTGTGACGAAAAGGACAGCAACACTAATGTGATAAGTAGAAGTAATATCTAAACAATGTAAATATTTAATCAATCTGGAAAATAGCTAATTAACGATATCTAAAATATTCTGGCTTACTTAAAATATTCTACAATAAAGTAATAATTAACATTTAATTTTGGATTGTAATTTTTTCAGAACTCGATAAAAATCTATTCAAATGATATAATTATCATTAAAAAAAGTATAAAGATATATAAAGATATTTAACGTTAATTACAATTTACATATAAAGCGTTATATTCACCTCTTTGTTGATATTATGTTTAATTAAAAGTAATAAGTTTGTGAATGCGTGAAGTTATTAAGTTACATTAAGATCGGTTGCTCTTGGAAAGAGTTTTTCAATTAAATATAAAGCAGACATAAATTAATGTATTAAAGGCATGTCTGACTTTATAACGTCAGTTATATAAAAGACGTGACTTTGAAAAAAATATGATTTTACGAAATTAATTACATTTTATTATCATGCTAAGCATTACATAACGTCTAAATTAGTTTTTTAAATTGTCAATATTTGAAAAATGTAGATATGAAATTAATGATTTTTTAATTTTTTAATTATCTCGAAAAATAATTAATTAATTTTTTTTGAACTATGTATATTCGTTGCTGAAGTAAGTAATATTTTTCGATAATTACTATTGCGTTTATAGCGTTTATAGCGTTAATTCTATATAAAATGTACAAATATTTAACAAATTGTTTATATTATTCAATTATGCACAAGTCATTTGATATTCATTCTATTTTATAATTTTTTCACGTGAGTGAGAAAAATATTTAAAACTTGTATTATATATTTTTAGACATTTTGTTTGTTGCAGTTGTTCATATTTGTAAGTTAATATTCAATACCAACATACAAATATGAGCTGAAAAATACTATATCAAAAAGTTTGTAATGTTTTGTGATGGTAGATATAGGTTTTTATGTTTATAATTTTACCTATAATTGAATTATTAATATCTATATGTGGATATATTTATTTGAATTGTATAGATATCAGAAAATACTCGTTAATTTTCGTTTATTATATAAAAAAAGTTGAAAGTTTAATATATTAATGAAATAAGTGGAAAGTCGCATAGAGTCGCATAGATTTTTTAACTCTAATATATATTCACTATATTAAATTATATTTATTGAACTTAAATAAAGTATGGACTAGTACGTCATGTTTATTTATTTAATCAAAGAATATTTTCAAATTTAATGAACTACTATTATAATTGTTATACTTTTGGCTTAGTAGAATGACCACCCATGTTTTGTATCATAAATTGCAAGTCGTGCTTTGTGTTTTAAATAAAAAATTAAATACAGAACAAACTTTTTTAATTTCATGTTAGTTTATAACTTGTAATGTTCAGCTTGTATTAAATGCTTTAAATTGATATGGGTGAACCCTGTGCTCCGCCATGTATAATACATATTATGTTTGCCAAGTGACACAATTTATAAACTAAATATACAATAGTTTGAAAATAGTACATTTTAAAGGACATAACCAAATTTGAATATCAATTATCAATATCTGGCAACATATACTTTTTACGTTATTGCTATTCATCTGCGAGAACACGGAGGAGTATTAATAGTACGAATATTTATAGAAATTAATAAATTATCAAGAGAAGTATATTCATACCTTTCACAGAATCCAACTGATTCCCCAGCATTTGTTTTGCAATAAAGCTTGCCATGGTTGATTTTTCAAGTCAGGTCAGGTCAGTTTAAATTGTGAAAGGAAATTGAAGGATTTTGTGTAATTTGAATATATTGCAACAATCAGAAAACGGGTTTTGTGATGACTAACTTTTTATGAGGTGCTAACACAAAAGAGTAAAGTACGACGGATGAATAAAATGAGCACCGCGAAGCTACAGAGTCGAGATAAACGAAGAATGTGGCGTCAAACACTGGATGTGAGAGAGGGAAGGAGACGACGGATCTCTAAATCTCTATTTCTGCGTCGAAACTACTGCGCACCAATCACTATAACACAAATGCGTTAACGTATTCAGATGGAGGAAGCAATCGCAAGAGAGCCAGGGGTGGGATCTCAGGGACATATAGGACCAACCAGTTTATAAAAGGTAGAGGCTAGGGAAACCTACTCGAAAGATCAATTTGCCTTGATGTCTTGTGATCGATCGAGACCGGTTTTTGGAAATAACTCAGAAGAACTTCTAGCTGTCTCCCGCTTCCTTGTTGGCTCAGTTCAACTGGCTTTCTCTCTATTATATGCGCGCGTTCGTGTTCCTTTCTGTAAGAGACAGGCAGACTTTAAGCCTGGAAGAATGCCGGAAATATGAAGGTTGGAGATGAGGATCTAGTGACTAGAGAGCCAGTTCTTCTCTCTTCTGTATCCTCTGACTGCCACAGTTCTTTTGACGCATTCCCTAGATGATGTCGGGGGACAGAACTCCTACTGCCACAAAAATACCATTATACAATACAAGTAAAGGAGAATCTCACTTGCTTTAGTCTCAATCGATCAACAATAACTCCCTTCCTCTCTCAACCACACTTTAATGCTCCATGTTCTCGTCTCTCCCCGATAACCAAAATTTTGTTCCCTGCTACCCCGGCATTTCTCTAGATCCATCAGTCCCCACAGTCTTCTCAGTTATATATATATATATAGCGAAGCACATCTATGCTATATCAATGGGCTTCAGTCATCTCTTTCCTTAACCTCTCTTGAAGACTTGAACGAATACATATTGGATCATTCTTTTCTTTCTTCAAGATAACGTCTAATGTTTTTATAGAAACTGAATAAGCCAAATTTAAGATTGCATATTTCTTCTCTCAATTTTGTATTTTTCCATATTTCAAATTCACTTTCACCTCTCTCCTTTCTTTTTGATTCTTGTTACGGCAAGTTAATTATTAGAGTAAGATTTATTTGAAGTGAAATACAAATTTAGGAATTAAATGAACTTGATAAATTCATTGTTTATTTTTTTAATAAAACTCCATGCTTTGCTATTCATTCTCTTTTATTTATACTTTCATCTTTAGCTGCATGTACTAGAGTCATATATTGTATAATATCATCTAAACACCAGTAGAAAAATATCTATAAATTTACCCACTAATAAATGTTACCTCTCTTTATAGTTAAATAAAATAGAAACCACACATAATAAATATTTTATAGTATTATTATTTCAAAGTTAATAATATATACTGCATAAAATTACATTGATTAATTATTTGGTAGATAACATCATGGAATATGACACATGCTTTAAATGTTTTAAACACATCCTTATTGACACAAATTATTTATTTCTATAAAGTAATATTGTTTTTTAAGAAGTTCACATTATTTCGGTTTATTTAAAATACTAAATTTTATATATACACCTAAATAGACCATCTACTCCTACATATGGTAAAACTAATTCATTGTGTGGTATAGATAACTGTGCTACATTGGAATTTATTTACAATATTTAGGAGTAAATACAAGTAATGTAGATATACATATTCTAATAGTTTTTTGACCAGAAATTCGTGCTTAAAAGCAAGCTACTAATTAATTAGTACTAATTGTAATAATTCAGAATCAATATGTGGTAAGTGCTTTGTTACACGATTGCCTTTATATTGTGTTTATTTAACTTTTAATAATAATTTTCATGATAATAATTATTGTAATAGTAATGCCTAAATAATCTGAAAATAAAGTATAGCTTTAAAATATATATATTTATTTTTGAAATTTATTTTGATTTGTGTGTATGCGTCAATTAACTGCTAGCAATTTAGACTTGACTTTAAATCTTTGTTACTCCTTGTGTATTAAATAGAGGGAGGGGTGTCTAAGCCATACGCTGTACTGCCTCCCCAGGCGCGCGCCCCTGAATAAACTCATAATAATTTATTTTAGTTTCATATAATATATTGTGGGCTAAATTATTAAAATTCAGTTTAAAAGTGTTAAATAATGTGACAAAATAAGAATTGTTCTGGTAGCTATGAATAATTGTTGTTAAATATGATTTGACACCGCAGGTATAAAAAGTTTTCGCGTTGAAATTGACGGTCGCCGATTTGTGTTGTATAAATCTCTTCTATTAATTGGTTCGATTGACATAATTTTGATTTGTACATTTGTCAATATGTAATTTATTAATATTTTGTTTAGGATATCTCATTAATTGTTGATTCGACACACACATATATATATATATATATTAAACATCTATACGTCATTTACATTATACATGTATAATACAATAAATACGACGAATTACATAATGTTCAACTTTTCATTTCTACTGTTCGACTTGAATTATGACTTTAAAATATCTGTTAGCAACATTTTAAATTCCACTATTAACGCCTAATATTAAATGTATTTAATTAAATCGAAAGATTTCAAGGTATTTTTATGATTTAATTCGTTTAACTAAAACTTGGGCTTTTATATAATTTAATAATCAACTTAATTAGTTTACACCCATGAAATATAAACAACTAAAATTAACATTGAAATGAATGAAAACAAAGATGCGATACTGCGATATTTGCAGAAATGATAAGTTCCATCCTATTAAGGATTTTTATTTGGATTATTAAAAGCGTATAAAAATGGAAAATATAACTTTTAATCAAAACATCGCTGTAGTACTGGCAATTTCTAAATAGAAAATTGATGCTCCCTATAAAATACATATCCTTTCTAAATAAATAACGTCACTTCTCATGTACCATTAAAAAAAACTAAACAGCCCATTTTGAGGAAATAATTATAAGCTCTCATGAACACAGAATAAAAAAGGCATTGAAACCTTAACTGTCAGATGGAGAAGTTACAAAAATGTCTCATAATCTCCTAAATTCTTTCAACGTGTCTATTTGAACGGCAGCTCAAGAAGCCGTAAGAATCAACCCCGGATAGGCCTTACAATTCATTCGGTATATTTAGTTTTATATTTTCGACAACTGATTCGTATTAATGTTGTACGTATGTTATGTTCATTTTTAATGTTTTTGATTAATTTGTGATAGCCTTTTCAAAATCAATAGTTTCAATTACGTTACCTTAGTATTTATGTTCTACGTCGGTTGAAAATATGTTTGGTAATTGTCACAAAACTTTAACTAAGCGTAAAACAATTATTTAATTTTTCGAATTCAATTGTTTTAAATGTAAGCAATATGTAACATAACAATTCATTTATTTATTTAATTTAATTTTTTTAAATAAAATTGGAAATGTTTGAAAAAGTAGTGAAATACACCTAAACTTATATTATCATCTATCATTTGTTTAAAAAACAATTTTCACAACTTTATGAGAAATATTGTTTTCTATTATTACACAACATGATGTTTCTACATTATATCAAAATAATATATATTAAATGTTACAAGTTGATCTTTAGGTATAATAGAAACATTAATTTGTTTAGAAAAAAATATATGAAATTGAATGTAATTTACAAATAATGATGTGGTCAAAAATGGAAATAAAATTGATTTAGTATAAAACTTAATCAAGAATTATAAAAATGAAATAATATCAATATTTCTTAAATGTAAAAAATATTGGCTTCTTTTGTGTGAGCAAAATTAAACATTGCCAGTCTTCCTAAAAAATATTTTTTGGAAATGCAAAAGTTAAATGTACCAATTTTTTTCATATATATAATTAAACTTTTTGTAAATTTTTAAAGAAATTTCATAATAATAAAAGATCTCTTACATGCTATTGTTAAAATCATTGAATTATTTATTCGAACCTTTTAGCAATGCTGTCATAGTTGTCAGCAGAATGATTATTTAGCATTATTTTTTTACTTTTAGTTTTTCTAATAAATTTAATTTTAATTTCGGGTTATATATTAGTATTACTATGCATATAAGTTTCAGCAATAACAATTACTAAAGTAATATTATAAACTAGAATTATGTGAAGTTTTTGCATATTATTAACTTCTTACTTTTATTTTTACTTTGAATTTTAGTTATAATTAGTGCCTATTTTTTATTATTAGTTCTCTAAACTGATAACATATTATCATATCAATAAATAAAATATAAATATTTTGAATATGTCCCAAATTACTAAAAAAATCTTTTTCAGTAAAGTAAAAGTAGGGTAAATTTTCATGTTGAATCATTTAATGGACGCTTTTCTGTCATATTGTTCTTCGAAGATAAAATAAAGACTACATTATTAATGTATATTGGTTCATCAAAACTGTTTCATGAAACAATCACCATTACAAAATATAAGTAACAACAGGGCCGTAACCAGACAATTTAGCCGGGGTGTTCGTTTTTTCTGACGCGGAACTATATACAATAAAAATATATTAATAGTACTCTCTTAAAATTTGTTGATTTAAAGAAGGTAGTAAAACAACAAAAAAAAGTTTTTTCATAAATACTTAACATATTATATAGCCAGGCGCTTATAGGATGACCTTTCAAGGGGTGGTCGAATATTCTTAAGAAGGGTACCCTATGATAAACTTCATTTCAATCTCCTGCATCTCATGGCTAGGCTATAATGAGAGCAGAGTAATTTATAAATTCGAGCTCGCGATGAAAATATTTTGGGTTTTTGAGACTTAGCATGCAGGAGAAAGCATCTCAGGATTTAACCTTGTTCAAAGGGGCCCCTGGTACTATGATATCTCGAGTCTTTCAATCTAAAAAATCCTAGCATCAGTAGATGAGCACTAGTGAGTTCCGATGTTATCCAGAAATGACACAAAACATTTTTTGACTTCCAAATTTTTTAAAAACTATTTTTGAGCGGAACCCGCGCATCTTGTGGGAGGTTCGTTGAACCCGACGAACCCCCCTGGGTACGGCCTGAACTATTCTTTCAAAGATATATATGTTTATAACAGTTTTGGATAAAACATGCCTTGGGCTTGATAAATGCAATATTTTATCAGCAAAAAGCAGATAATATGACAATTGAACGTCATTAGATTCTGAGGAAACGAGACATCATCACTTTATTCAATTGTATTTTTATATTTTTTAATTAAATTTAATTAATTTATTTAATTTTATACATATTATTTTCTTGAAAAAAACTACTTTGTGAATATAGTGTTACACTTCTATACTTTTCATTCACATAAATTAATTCCATAAAGTAGAGTAGAGGTTTCATTTGATTAAGATTTAAGGCGTCTTAATATTTTTTTAACCTCGACAATTTCGCATTTTAAAACAAGGAAATTTCAATTTAATCATACCTATCCGGAGCTTAAAGTGACTAGCAACGTATTTATACAATAGGAAAAAATAAAACAATTAGTGTTGGCAAAATAAGTAAATTAAAAGTTCCTGATCGCGGAAGAGATCATTTTGTATAACGAACAATAATCCCCTTAAGTTTCTTTATTTACAGACTTCGCAAGAATACGAAACAGCGTGACGGGGCTTATTCTTTTAGGTCTAGAACTGATGCAGTGTAATTCAATAATAAACTTCTACAGAAATTGCTTCACAAGGCTGTTCACTTTCTTTGTACTCAGGAAGGTGTTTTAAATGACAGAAAACAGTTTTAAGCTTTTGATGATTTGAAAACAATAATTACTCATTTAATTCAATGTTGTATTTTTTACAATTTTAGCGATAGCCAAATTTACATTTAAATACTAAATAATTTTTAATTAAGTAGTTTACAACTGTATAATATTTATATATATATATATATTACCTATAGTATAAAAAATAAGTTTTGAATAACCAAATGAGTCACTAAATGATGTAATACGTTATTTTTTACTCAAAATTTATAACAATTGAAATCGAAAAAACAACGCTTATATAAAAAGAATGGTCAATATAGTGTATAAAACTGCAGGTATTCAGTCATTAACATGTCATATAACTGGATAGGTATATTAGGTATTTATTTCAAATTTACACAAAAATTGTAAATCGTAATTAACTTCTTTATTAAGTAATTGAGATTCATAAATGTTTTAGTAATATATAGAAACAAATACATGGTATCTGTAGGTTTATATTGACCAAAAAATTGTACCAAAGACATCATATAGGCCGTTATTTTTAGCAGAAAATTATTAAAAATGAGTAAATTGTTAATATTGTGTATTGAGCAGTTAAAGGCAGTATTATATATTACCAGTAAAATATATAAATATCAATTAAATAACGATGAGTTCATACAATCAGCTCCACAACCATTTAAGTAACTATCGATGTACTGTATTAAAATAGAATAAAAACTACTCCCCTAACTTATTCTAAATTAACGGAAAATTAATATAAATCAAGTTGCAAGTTATTTGATATGTGCCTATATATTACTTTTAAATATGATAATACACCCTTTTACAATGAAAATTTTCGTTTTAAAAATAATATAACTTTTACTACAGTGAAATTTGCAAACTCATTCCTAAATACGTTCTGAGTATATGCATGTGAATGACACTCAACATAAGTGTTTAATTATTTTGTAAATTGATAGGCGTTTCACATTTACGTTATAGTATAAAACCTGTAGAAAAAAATTTGACCGAAACGATTTTCTTCTAGAATATAAAACACCTGGGAGAACTACTTAGTTTAGGATATACTTGAGGATATAATTTATTAAAAATATGATGTGAAGAACTCGAGGCTTACCTTTAAAGAGAAAATTATTTATGTTATTCTGAAATGTATGTTTAATTTATATTTAACACAGGCAATCAATGCACAATTTCTTTAATTCTAGCTGAGAAACTTAGATGCTTTTTAGAAAACTGGCCTAAATTTTTCTCAGTTTTTCAAAAATAATAATGAGTATGTATTGCCGCACAATTTATATATACATACATATATTGTTTACACATATTATTCTGAAGCTCAACTGTAATTTTGTAATTATATCTATACATCACTGGATTATAATATTATATAAAAACAATTGGTTAATTCAATGAATATTTCAATTTGGATATTTTAAATAATAATTATTAATAATTATTAATAGTTATATATGAATATATAGCAATACAAAATGAAGATGATTAAATGTATTCTAGGAATATGGAAATATTATTATTATAAATTAGATTAGATATACCCGTATTTTAATTAATTTTATTTAAAAAAATCATAATTATTCTATTCAATTTAATTCTATTCTATTTAATTCTATTCTATTTTATTTTATTCTAGTCTATTTTATTCTATTCTATTCTATTCTATTCTATTCTATTCTATTCTATTCTATTCTATTCTATTCTATTCTATTCTATTCTAATAAATAATACAATAATATAGTTAAAATTAATCCCAAAAAATGTGAACCTTATTTTAAAAATTTTCAAATCCGTTAAAATGAGTATAAAATGAATTGATTCAAACAAATAGATATTTTGCATAATTGCATAATTGTGAATTTACACTTCAGTTTACAGTAAACTCTTTGCTACAATATGAAGTATCCGATACGAGTTTCTATTACTGAATTTGCCGCATTTTCTTTAATTATTAAATAATAATAATAGTAATTTTTTTTAATAAAATAAAATGGAAACCAACATAAAAGCAAGGAGAATTTTTGTTTCGTGATTTACAGTACAAAAAATAGACAAATTGCCATAAAAGCAGACAAACACGCAATTAATAATATTAAATATTTCTTTATAAATTTACTATATTTTGATTTTTTAAATAATTAATTATTGTATGTGTCGGCTTCACAGAAGAACAAAAAACAACTATACCATTTAGTCAATATCTAAAAACATTGGAACAATGAAAGTGGAAATTATAAAATGATTTTGTCATATTCATATTTATAAGTTAAATAATTCATATGGAATGAAACGAAATCTACAAATATATTTATTGGTTTGTAAAAATGTCAATAACATATATGCGATATCTTTCTTTAATTTTAACGACATTTTTTCTTTAAAAAAAAGTATTGTCAATAACACCCTTTTTATGTCAATGAAATATTCTAACCTGAGATACCATACGCTGTCAACCGACTGGCCCCTCGTCTTCCCGCACAATAGAGAATGAATTAATAAAAAGCAAAAAAGTATGAAAAGAATGTGGTTATTTATATTGACAGTGTTATGCTAATTTAAAAACAGAAAAAACAAAAGGTTGATTTTTATACGAAGCAATCACTCCCATCATCATCCAAAAGAGGAGTTTTGTTGTTTATAATCTTTATATCATTCTATTTTATAAAATAGAATATGGACAGTTGCTCAAACGTTCTCTAGCTGATATTGCTGTCTATTAAGTGAGGCAAATTTCAGTGTCAGCATTCTGACATAGCGTTATTAATGATGATGCTTAATAATCAATGAAAATATGGAGAGACTCATTCATACACTTTGTAAAAATAATCAATTTAATGCTAAAATATTTATGTATAATAAGAGTGTACTGTAGATGAAAAGTATTTATATTGAGGTTAAAGCCTGGTGCTTAATTAGTTAAATAAAGCAATAAGATTATGTAAAATTTTTCGTACAATAAAGTACAAAAATCAAGCAAAATAAAAACGTGTAAACATACATAATATATAGTTTTTCGTAAAATTCAAAAAATGTTTTATCGAAAACTAAAATATCTTTTTGGCTTGGTTGAATATTTTTATATCGTTTTTAAAATATAAAATTTTACTTTAACGGGAAATTTAAGTGAATTAATTTAGGGCCTATATTAACTTAAACAATTAATGTGTAAAATTAATTAATTAAATTGGAGGTTTTAAATAACAGTAAATAACTTTATACTTGATAAACACACACATAATCAATAGTTCGCAATATTAACAAAGAAAACCTTTTTTTATTCGTTTAATAACCATGTGAAATACGAGTACATACATGCCGTACCAGGGGGGTCCGTGCCGTTCGTTTGAACGGCCCTTTTTTGCAAAGAGCCCTTTTTATTTTACCCAATTATATAACTAAATTTCCCTCTATTATGATCCTTCATGCTGCTCTGCATTAGTATTTGTATTTAGAAACATTTACCAACCAATTCAAAACTCATAATCAAGTAGTAAAAAGGGGGTATAATAATACAAAATGACAGGAGAAAAATAGTTTTATAGAGTTAACATGTTAAAAAATAAACAATTTATAGAAAGAGAGGAAGATAGGATAATGAAGAAAATGTCAAAGGAGAAATAGGCACAATATATAAGCACATGTACAAGTAATCGTTAAGCAAGGAGGTTTCCCGGCTGCCTCGATCGTGTTATTTCACTTGCCTAAATTTAATTGACCAAAGTTCGAGTAATTTTGGAATAGCCGTAGCTATATATGTTCTAGCTATAGCCGTAAAGTTAAGATTTAACAGTAAAGCAATTACTACATCTAAATATAGCCTACTGATATAGGTATTGTAAGTTATAATTATGATATATGTAACAATAACGTTTAATTACATGCGCTGGGTACCCCTAGGGAGGGGAGGGGGTCGTTGGTTGCGAAAGACCAAGGGCATTTTCGTGAGGGCAAAGTAAATCGAGGGCATCTTCGCTTGTTAATGTGCTGCGTGATTTTAATTTGATCGTAATCTTCCTAACTGTTTACAAACTCTTATCACGCATGGAGGGAGTAACTACGTTCTATTGCAGAAAGATGCAACATTATATAATGAGATAATCAATACATTTAAAAGTGAATTCATTTATATACATAGCACTATTAATAAATATTTTGAAGAAATCTTCAACCACACAGTTACGGAAGACAGAACGTCAAGGATTGCAAAGATACAAACTCATCGAGCAAATAATATGTCTACTACATCACAGCAGTACTACTTTCGAAACATGGATGCTCCCTTAGTTTGTAGATCACTTGTGTTCGGATCATGGACATCTATATATTAGCTACTGGACTAGACACTGAGTGAGTGAGGCAAGTTTGCCTATACATACTAAGGCGGG
>JAUZND010028837.1:0-23388 GCA_034780555.1 Coelogynopora nodosa
CTCTCTGGGCAGCCGCTGAATTTAATCATGTAAGGTGGCCTGGTCGGGATTCGAACCAGGGACCTTCGGTACTAGAGCCATGCAAGCTACCTCTGCGCCACTGCGGCTGCAGCCACCATTGTTGCACTCTAAATAGCCGGTTGAAATAAAGCTATCCATTATATATACATAACCACGATTATTTTTTAATATTTTAGAAACCACATTAAAACTATCGACAATCAAAAATATTTTGTAAAACCAAATTGTTTCGTAATATTAATTCTCTTTAGTAATTCTCATTAATTAATAATTAAACAAAATTACCTATCTATCTAAAACGAAATTAATAAAAGGTTGTTCACAACATTAAGAATTAATAATTAATTATTTAATCACAACAGCCCGCTTTTCTCTACTTATTTGATTATTCATATATGAAAACCAATGTGTACTCATATAGAAGTAACTAGATATTTTTAATGCGATCCATCAACACAATACAGTCCATTTTTATTACACATATTTAACAAAATATGATCAACTCAAAAATGTTTAAAAAATAATAAGTAATAATAATATTTCAAGTAAAACCACAAAGACTGTTAGAAAATTAAAATAACCAAACCACAGTCAGTTACGGTTTTGTTTTCGTTTTGATTATTCGTCTTTAGTTTGATATATTATTTGAGTTATATTATCCAATTATGTATAGGAAGTTTTATTTAATTATGAATAAAGTAATAATTATGTTTATGTTTATAATAATCAAAATTATGATCATAACTTAATTTAATGACTCAAAAGCTATGTTATAAAAACACCTGGAACTTTTTTAAATTATCGCAATTATGCGCAAATGTTGTAAACTTTTTGAGCACATATATTTTTTATTTATACGTAACACATGTCAAAACTAAAAAAAATTATGAAGGACTACTGAATATCTAAAATACCAAATGCAATGGAAAATAATAAAAAATGTTGTTGCCATGTTTTGTTAGGATTATCGTGTTATGTATAAATCAAAATAAATATTCTAGTGTGTTGAGACAGACGTTAAACATTAAACAGACTAACATTATATAAACTTACATTAATTAGGTATTTCCTGTAAAGTCAGTTATGAATAGACTAAAAACATATCTGATTAAATGAATCGGATAAAGCCTAACGGATAAAATGTTTTTAGTGTCTTACGACAAAATTGTCGTATGATAAAATGTATTGAATAATTCTTAGCATCTATACTTTTGTCACGGGCGCCAATCAAAACGTGTGAAGCAACATTTTATCATACGACGGTATGTCTAAGTAACAATATTTAATTAAATATCCAGTATATTGCTTTAATATATATATATTTTATTTATAATTATGCATATTATAGACTTAAACAATTGCACTATTGTATTAAAGAAAACAAATTTAACAATTAATAAATAATAAATATTGTTCAAAATAACAAAAATATTTTGTTTTGCTTATCAATAATTAATAGCTCAAATTACAATTAAAAGTCTAAATATAATAAAAGTACTTTTTTAAATATATAACAATATACAATATCGTAGTTATTTTAAATTGGTATGAAAATAATTTTAAAATAAAAATATATGCAACCCTCGGTGGATTTAAACATTCGTAACAAATAACGGTATATAGGAATTAGATTAGCTTTTTTTAATTTAAAATATTGTTATTATTTAAATTATTTGAAATGTTCCCTTTTTGGTTTTTGATTAATTTATTGTCATATATATGACCATCTATACAATCGCTGACAGTTTTAAATAATAATATTATGTAATAGAGTACAATCACACAATAAAAAGTAATTTTTGTTTTCAAAATATGTATTATTCGTAAAGTTCGAGTTTCATTGTTATAAAAAATTCATTTTTAATATTCGATAATTCTATTAATAAATTCGTTGAGTATTAACATAACTATTATTAACATGACTTAACATGACTTAACATGATATAACATGATATAACATTAACATAACATGCCTAGACTTAAGCGCAACAAACTAATAAATGCTAAATTCATTCATAAAAGTAACAGCAGTAATTTATACAGTTATTTTTTATGATTAATGAGATTTTCAAATAAATCTGACTTTCCATTTTTATATCCTTCTGAGATAGACATACAGAATCTAGTATTCCATCTGTCTTTTATCCTCACTTGTCCGTTAAAAAATATTATGGAATAAATTTCTAATTTAGCGTATATGTATATAGAAAACCAAGCAAGCAATAATTGTCGTAGAATATTCAAGTTAGCACATAAACAAACACAGCTGTATTTTAAAAAGTATTCCCTTGATTAATCTGAACTTGAAAAACGTGTTAGCTTTCAACATCGTAATATATTGACTATGTGAAATATGTTTAATGACGTCACATTTTGTTTAAAACACCGTTTTTATTTATATATTTTTTTTATGTAGTGTACAAGATGTCTTGACTTAAGAAATATAATTTACATGGCCTATATAATGTTTAACAGTTGAGCATGCCGTTGTTGTTGCAGAAATGTACTTTTCGATTCATTTTTATTTAACAGATATGCGCATCATTTTGATTATAATATACTCAGTATATTTCATAAGATTTGCATAGCTTTGATTCATATTTCATACCTGGATTCAATAAAGAAATTTGACAATTTGCATTAAAAATAACAAATGATTGTGAAGATAATTACATGTAAATTTAGTCTAAAGTACGTTTTGAGTAATTGATTACGTCATAAAATTTTAACCGTATACTTAGTTTTAAATGTTTTACTTAGTTTTAACCTTCCCGTATTTCTTTAATAAAGCAAATCCTAAACGTATATTAATGTTAATTTGAACTGTAATTTGATTAAATTATCCGCAAGGTTTTTAAATGGCTACATAAATATTGCAAAACAAGGGAAACTTATTTTCGGAATAAAAGACACCAAACTATTTAGTCATAACAGCCAACCCTCGTGACCAATTTGTTTGTAATTCGAAAAATATTTATTGATAATATTTAGTGTGCGTTTTATAGAATTTACACACACCCCTCACTCGATCGTTCTACATATAAAATGTACCAAAATAAATATACATTATACTCTCTAACCAAAACAGAAATTAATAATAACAATTGCATAACATTGGTGTTATACAATATATAGTAATACATAATACTAAAACAGCAATAATATCACCTATTTTCTTAAATAATTATTCTTTAGTTAAAAATACTAAAAGTGAGCATTTGTTTTCCTTGAGACAGTAATCGTTAGTAGTTTATATCACTTTTAAAACGTTCCTTATTTTAATGCTCACTTGCTTCGTTTTACACCTGCATCACATGCAACGATTGTCACATGCAGGTGTTAC
Organism: Coelogynopora nodosa; assembly: GCA_034780555.1. NCBI lineage: Eukaryota > Metazoa > Platyhelminthes > Proseriata > Coelogynoporidae > Coelogynopora > Coelogynopora nodosa. Next base: position 3,365 of record JAUZND010028837.1, read on the forward strand.
CGTGACTGCCGTCTATTTTGTATTGATTTATAAAATCAAAACATAATCATGAGAACAATTCTAAGTAAAAGATGTTTTTTCAAAAATGATAACAAACTATTTAATATTATAGTATGAAATATTGTTATATTTCATTATTATTTTATTTTATTCTTATATTATTTTATAATTATTTTAATTAATTATTATTTAATTATTATTTTATTTAATTATTATTTTATTTAGTTATTATTTTATTTAATTATTATTTTATTTTTTTATTTAATTATTAAATTATTTCGAGACGGCGCAATATTTTCTTTCAACAAGATGGGGTACAACACCATTATGCTGAACTGTTGTACGCGAATGGCTTGATGAGCATTTCCCCGATACACGGATTGGCAGAAGGGACTGGTTCGATTAGCCTGCCCGCTCAATAGACCTCACCCCACCATACTTTTTTCTTTGTGGTATTTTAGAGGATATGGTATACAGCACAAAGCCTAAAACAATTCGTGAGCTCAAGCTGGCTATAACAAACAGTATTACATCAATAAATGCAGACCTAATCGAAAAAGTGTGTTGATCAGTTCTTTCTCGGCTGAGGATACTTTTGAATAACGAAAACTTTTGGACACTTTGAAAACCTGGAGTAACATTATTATTAGCCAATGACATTGCTATATTATATGTTATGTTTATTAACCCATTTTTATCTTTAAATTCACTTACAAATAAATATTTCTTAAATCAACATTATAACTTTTCCAGACTTTTTTATCCCCCTGTAGATGCGTTGGTACCACGTAAACATAAACTTGAATATAATTTAAAAGCTCGTTCGTAACATTGAAAACTTTATAAATACAGGCAAATGTTTTATCAAAAATTTCTTGCAACATACAATATATACAAACTATGACTTTAAGTATTTTTAGTATGTATAATTGTTATCAATTAACCAGACGAAACAAAAATGATATCAACAAGATTAAATTAGGAAATATTTCTTAATACGACATATTTATATTATACATTGGACACCAATTACACTATAGAATGCAATACCTAACATAGAAAATAAAAATAATTAACTTACTTTAACTATTTTAATACACAACCATTATTTTATTGATTATTAGTATATTACAAGTTTAAATTGAAAAATAAATGATCATCTATTTCATTAATATCTTTACGTAACATGGATCAAAACTTTACATCAAAACGGCGATGCTAAAAGAAACGGAAATTTACTCAGTTAAATATTATTATCATATAATCTATTATTATCTATAAATTCAAATAAGTAATTAATTATCAACAGAACATTTATATTAATACATTTTGAAAATTATTATATATAGCCTACATTGAATAAATTTGCAACATATTGAAATGTTGCAATTGATATACAATATATACAATACGTAAATAAACTTTATATTTAAATGTTTTTTATAATGTTCTCTTATTCAAAAGTCACATCATTACAATATGAAATTCTATAACAGTTGCATATAGTTTTTATATAACCACATGGCATACCCATTAAACAGGAGACGTATATATAGCCATCTATTTTGAAAGCCAAAATGGTTTCAGTTTTAGTTTCACTTTGAGAGCCAAACTGGTGTGTTTTCATTTCCGTTTGAGATATTTTGTTTCCATTCTTACCTATTGATTAATACCGTTAATAAAAGTTTCATTATGATTAAACTAACAACAACTTGCTTGCATTACTTTCAGAATGTTGTGATAAAAAAATATTTTGTCTCGTCAAAAAAAATTAAATCAATTAAATGTTGATGATATGTGAATGTTCCTCTAGGTATTAAAATTAGAGAAAATTGCAGAAATTGGATAAAATTTACATTGTATAATTATAAAAAATAACTTTATTATTAAAGGAAATTTTGTTTTGCTGCAATTTTCCTTGTGTTGAATTAAATTAATATTGTTATTACAGATAGTTTGTTTATTTAAAATTTTAACTATTTTGCATAATCCCATATTTGAACAAGTGTGACATACAATTTTTTATAAGTAAATTTTTTTAATGGTATAGACATACACATTGATACTAATGAAGTTGAATCAAAAATATAAAAGTGGGGTATATTTAATTTGTAATATATAAAATGTACGTTTTTAGATATTAGTGTCACCATTTTATATATATATCCATATACTGTCAATTAATGTATTCCAAATATTTAAAAAAAAATTAATAGCTTATATAGCTCTGATTTCCATAGAGGGGATTTCCATACAGATTTCCATACAATTTCCATACAGGGGAGATTTTATAAAATGTCTCTATATATAGCTAGCTGTATTTATTTATTATTTTGTGATCAAAAATATGCATGTCATATACAAACTGCAAATTTCATATTTAAAAAAAAAAAAAAACATTTTAGCAAACTAATAAACAATTCATACTTAAAATATTAGCACTTAATATATATGTATGCTGTATATTCCTTCGTTTCGAAACCACTTTTCTCTTGAAAACTCAACGGTTATCACATCAATATTTAAACGACAGACATATCTGAACTTACCAAATGATTCACAATGACGCCAACGATGCTAAAACTCAACATTTGAAATAGAGCGATATTAAGCCAGAAAAATTGAATTAATTTGTTCGCACTTGTATAGAGCAAGCTGTAGAGGATGGTGCAGATAATAATGATGTCCGAAATAATTGCCAGTGCAATCAGCACATTAAAACAACTGTCCGCAACCTTGAGCCCCTGTGCAATCTCCTCATGTCGAATTCTAAGGGAATCCAAATCTGCAATTGTTCGCGCATCGAGCACACTAGTGCTATCACTGGCGTTAATTGAAAGTTCTTCATCCAGATTAATCATTTGAATGTCATTGCTGCTGCACTTCTGTAAATAATCTGTGATACTGTTTTTACTCAAAACATTTCGAAATTTATCCTGTACCTGCTTGAACTCCAGAATTAGGCCCAGGGACAAAGTAATAAAAAAGATTATTGGAAAAATGGAAGAAGTCGCTAACAGTGCATGAACAATAAATATCGACACACGAAAAAGTACTCCAAGTGAACTAAAGTCGTTCAACTCTATTGGAAACATAAAAATGGTAACAACTTCCACGGGGAATCCGGATGTGAAAAAAAATATCAGCGCCATTATTAGCGTTTGACCAGCGACGAGTATCCAGCCGTTTATAAAGATCTTTCTATAAATGTTATTCAATTTGAGTACGTAATCCTTCGTGACACCTTCCTCTTGGTACAGCCGATCGAGAACTTGGAAGTATTTCGGTAAACGATCAGCCGTGTGGCAAATGTAAAACATGATCATCAGTTTCATTAGACACTCGGTATAGTAAATAAATAGCATTATCTGCGTCATGAAAACCGTTCCAAAACTTACCCTTGCAACTGAAAACATAAGTCGGACAAGGTTGATAATATACGCGATGATAATGGCAACTCCCCAAAGTCTAGATACTTTTGCGGACATTATTCGGCATTTGTTAATTCTCTTGTACGTAACCGGAAAATCAACTTCGTAAAATAGACCGAATAATTTCATTGAAACAAAAAGTCCTCGAAACTGTTGGTAAGTTTTAGTTGTTTTAATGTTAAGTAAAGAATTTTCCATTTCGTTTACTTGGATTTGGTTTGGTTGCATGTTTACTGCCATGGTGTAAGTTATGGAGTCTCAAACTTTCAATATTTGTATATTAAAGAACAGAACATAAATTATTTATTGTACACGTCAGTGTTTTCATATCGATAACACATAACACGCATTATCTTCTTAATTTTTTAGACATTTTGAGTATATCACGTCATCTTTTCTTCTCGTTTATTGGATTGGTTGGTTGGCTTATCTATCATATTATATACCTAATTATAGCGTGTTAACAAATTATAGCAATATCTAAGGTGTTTTTATGATATTGTAAAAAGATAAGAAACTCTAAGTATTATTTTCAATCAATTATACATATATAAGCAATCCTATTTAAAACAAAAATTTAACAAATCACTGTGTATTATATGTATTACACAAATTGCAGTTTTATTCGAGCTTATTAATCACGCCTAAAACAATTCATATGTTAATATTTACAGTATAGAACCGCTCAATGTGAATATTAGCCGTAAAAATGGGGCTTTAAAAATAGGCACATTTTATATTTGATTCAATTTTTAATAATATAATTAAAGTTTCAAAACTGTTCATGATAATTATATTTTAAACATTTACATATTTACTATTTTTTAATATTGGATAATACGACAGGGATAATGTTGTTATTAACTTTACAAACATAAATTAAATGCACATTATTTAGATATTGAACTATGTTTTTCAACAACATTTTTGAGAAGATAATAATTATTAACTCAATATCACTTAGCATTCATTTTTATTATTTCTCTAAAATTGAATCCATAAGCAAACATTTTGTATTATGTAAACTGTATTTTATAAATGTGTAAAATGTATATTACAAATTGTAGTCACAGCCTAATGTAGTTATTGAGGCCTGAATTGCTATAGAAACGGGTAGGCAACCGATCTGCTTTTGTTTTATTTATGAAAGTTAAATGAAAAGTTAATAATGATAATAATATTTACAGTTGATAATATTGAGAGGGCAATATCTATAGCAAATGATTATTATTGTATAGAAGGATCAATGACCAAATTTTATGCAAAAGCTAATTTACACACTTTCAAAACAAAACCAAATTTCGCTGTTACTGTCGTTGGTTGATAAATTATTGATATTCAATGACAGCCAACTTTAAATTGTGATTATACTATAACTAAATTAAAATTATGCATTTAACGTCAGCATCTGTTGACATAAACACTCAGTGACGGATCCTAATATGTAGGCCTACTCCCTGTTATTGCCTTTTGATTTTTTCTCTGACGAAGTATGTGTTGTGTAGAATCATTTTTTTTACAAAACAATTTGTTGATATTTTTTGAGCTGTAGGATATTTTCCGTTATAAATATGGTAATTGTATACGACCCTAATATTTTATGTAGTATTTATACTAGCATTAGATACTGATGTTGTCATTGTCAAATTGTAATGCTTCATTTATTCAATGTAAGTTGACGTTATGTTATTTAACAATCTGAGGATCATGGAGTATATAGAATAAATACTCAGCTTATTAATTTCAATGTATTTAAAAATGTATTTTTATAGAGAATACAAATTTTAAAAATAAGGAAAATCAGTTTTCTGGGTATCAATCTCACTGGATTAGTATTTTTACCACTTTGATTTCAATTATTGGTTTCAACGAGTCAGGAACCGTTGCATGTAGCTAATTTATCTAGGGATGGACACAATACCGTAGAAACGCAGTTAAGGAACACATAAATATGTTTTTGTGCGTTTTTACATAAATAAAAATATATAGGGTGGTACTTGTCCAAGGGCAAAAAACACTTAACCTCTAGGGGATTCATGAGCCCCTAGGTCCCCCCTTGATCGGGGCCTATCTGGTTTGTCTTTGTTGACACAGTTAACTCGGCGATAGCATTGCATTTGAAAATCCTACATTTTATTATAATTCGTCTTAATGAAAATCTACAATTTTTATCCATAAAAGACAATATTATAGTGAAGGAAGTGGCAACGTTTAAACAAAGTTTTAATTGCACAGTTCTGTGTGTAAAGCATTAAAATACAACTTTATTCGAAAATGTCATTATATATATAGATAAACATTGAACCTAAACTGATACTGAATAAAACCTTACAAACTATTTTTTGTAATATGCTACGATGAAAAATGTAATATTTATGTATTTTTATAATGGGTTTTTATCTAAAATTATACATTTTTACTTAAATCTATTCTCCTCATCACAATTGATATATTTTTAAAGTAAATTCCTTTATGATATACTTTTTCATTTAATTAATTATATTTAACATCAGAAACAATTCTTAATTTATAAAAACTTTTTAAATATGATCAACTAATCTAAATTGTGTAATTAATATAGTCGTAACACAAAATTGCACAATACATTAGTATTATTATTATTATACTTTATTCGCAAGCAAATCCGTTAAACAGTAAGCACTTTTGTGAAATCTAAATTTAGCATCAAGCAACAAAATATGACTTTATATATTATAATAAGAAGAAGATTCTCTCTCGATTCAGCCAATCATATTATTTTTATCCACAAATGTGAAAAACCGCATATATGTGAAGCATTCAATTATACATAATTATACTTATTCAATATATTTGTATTTCACATATATTTTACACTGTATGTGACTATAAATAATATATACAATAAAGAACTTATATATTAGAAAACATTATATTTTAATTTAATATTTTATTATGCATGTATTATATTATTATAATATTATATAATACATTATTATGCATAAAGCAGAAACAGATTATTTTAAATTATATATACACCTATTTCAAATCCCAATTAGCGACATCATTGTTTAATTTAATTAATTTCTAATATATATATAATTTTAGATAAGTCAAATGATATATTAAGATTAATGAATAATAAAAAATAATAATAAATAATTAGATGTAAATGTGGTAGGTAAATGTTAACAAGTTTGAAAATAATAAAAAATATTAATTTTATCTGGTATTTTAATTTTTTTCAAGTTTAATTGTTTTTAGATATATATTTTACACCGTCCATGATGTAAATTTTTAATGAAGTTATTATAAATTACGTTAAATTTAATCTGAAAAAGTAGCTTAATTATTTTTTTGTGTTTAAATTTAATTTAATACATTTAATATTTAACAAACAAATTTTAATTGATTTGTATATGATGCTTTGTTTTGTTTTAATTAAATTTATAATTTATTTTATTACAATTTTTCAAATAATTGTTTAAAATGTTATAAATATTTTTATCATAAAATTAAGTTTTATATAAATTTTTATATCGCTTTAATAATAATACATTTTGAACTAAACGTATTATAAAACGAATTATTATCAATATGCCGCCATTTACAAACTCTTCTATTGCTTTGAGCAATCAAAAAAACGACCGCTATGTTCACATGAACAAATAATGAAAAAGTTATTTTTTTGCTATAATTTATTATATTGTAGGAAATATATTATATAAAAATAATTATCAATAACTAAGCGACAACAAATATTTAGTAAAAATAAGTATGCAAGAATATATGTGATAAATGCATTTGTCGACCTAAACATTGAAATACTTTTTCAATATTCCAAAATAGCCTTTATAGTTTAAATTAAGTAATGTACTCCTATTACGTCATCGTATTTTTTTACTATTTATTCTACGAAAACATCTGAAGCAAAAAGGATGTGAAACATTTGACAGCTATAAAAATTCAGAACGGTGACCTTAGTATGTATGCATTGTGAGTATAGTGATGAACGATACTACTTAAAATTAAAATAGATAATAATTAAAACTATAAAGACGGAGGTGAACAAAAATATAAAGTCATTATCTGTTTCATTATAGTGCAAAAAGTATACATCACATATATTCAAATATATACAATCTTAAATTTTTCTTACATAGACAAAATTTTAAAAAATATTATTATAAATTTTAAAAAAGTGTTTACTTGGATTTATTGTGGTAAGGATTAATTGGTACGACCTAATAGAAATTACTCAATTTAAATAAAAGATTATTTTTTATATATAATAAATTCTATTTTATAAAAGCACAAATTTGTTTTAAAATTTGTTTTTTCAAATAATACAAAAAAACTATTTTTTTGCAAAATATGTTTCTGGATGTTCAACTCTTCCACTTGTATTTGTATTTAATTTGTTAAAATTTCAAATTAATTCTTGAAAAAATAGCTGTTTAGTTAGATCCGATTACAAAAATTAAGAATATATCCAAACTAAATTAAACTTGATTTAACATTTATTAATTAATTATAACCATATTATTTTGATAGAATTTTAAAAACGTGAAATGTAAAGAATAGCTAAAAGTATTATTGGAAATTTCAATTGATTGAAAATATATCAAGAAAGTAAAAACTCAATTATTATTGGAATTTTGGTAAGTGATCTTGAAATATATAATAATAAAAAAATAAACGTTTAACTAAACAAAAAACATGCACGTTAAACATGCACGATATACGGCCAGAATATACTAAACAAAATTTAGAATAAATTTCATATGAATTTTTTATGAATTTCTGTTTCAACTGTTTCAACTGTTGAAACTATTCAAAGTTTTCATTTCAATATATAATTGTATAATTTCACAAACGTGACATTGTGACTAAATAGTTTAGTTTTCATGTTTTCGATAGTATAAACAGTAATTTTAATATATTTTGAATTAAAAAAAGTTATCCATTTTTTAAATTAGAACTATAAAATGTGTATTTGCGGAAGCATTAATTAAAAATGACCATGCTTACTGTTGCCTAATATTAGATGAGTATTTATTTAAATAATTACACAAAAAATAGCCAATTAGCTCAAAAAATTATTTTGACATCATACCAAGGAATATATTCAATTGTTATTGCGGAGATCTTAAATCGATGAAATATTGAACTGATTTTGATAAAAATCTGAATTTGGCCTCTGTATAGCGTGTTCCGAATGTTAACGTGACATAAAGCGCCATTTTATAATTTTCTGTAATTTTGAAACATCGAGGACATATACTGTTTGAGTAGCAATATATTTGTTGAATTGTCCAATATATAATTCTAGTATTCCCTTTAAATAGTTTTCAACTGGTTTAAAATGAGAGAAAATTTAATTTTTTTCAATAGTCATTTGAGAATTGTTATTGTACTTAATATCTGGAACAAATATGACACGTTGGAAAGAATCAAGGATGATATAAGTAACCTTCTTGTTAACGTAACAAAAGCGACATTTATTTGAAAAATGTAAAACAGCTACTGAACGTCGAAAATCGTATTTTATCACGCAATGGGAAACGGTGGTGTAATCTGTTAATATTTGAATATCATAATATTTTAGTAAACAGTGATTAGAAAGCCTAGAAAAAAATAGTTTCATGAAATTTTTAGTAAAAACTGTAAGCCTCATATATGTTAATATTCTGGAGCATTTAAGTACCGATTCAGTTCAATATCAATTCATAAATTAAACACATTATGTATAATAATGTAGTACATATAGATTCACGTGAAAGATATTAATATTTTTCTTTGTTAAAATATTCACAATTGTAAAATTTTAGTTATTATTCTAAACCAATTTACAAAACACCCTTTAAAAATATATATTTGCATTTTTACTTTATTTACAAACTATTAATAAGTATAACTATTTAATAAAATAACTATTAATTTATAAAAGACTATTGCATTTGAATAATTAGCGCCCGATAGAGTTTGAAATTTTTTTACAAAATTATACCTAATAATTATAAATATGTTAACTATTTATTGGAATTGGTTATGTCAATATTTAACCAATTAAAAATTATTACTAATTGATGTATCCTATATGTAATGGATATATGTAATAAGATTTTATTCTTATTCTCAATTATTTATTTTATTCGATATATTATAATTTGCTATTTCTGTTACTTTTTTATTGTAACTTTACATTTTACTTACAAAATAGATTAACCATAAATATTGTGAATTCAATAGAATTTACATTTTTCATAATTTAAATGGAAAAATTGTGCATTTTATGTAAACAAGTATTATATTTTCAACATTTCAATATAAAAATATTTCATAAACGTTTAAAATGGTTTTATTCGGATATAAAGGATACTAACTTAATTATTATTATAATTGTTCTTATTTTTACAAACAATTAATACATTTTAATAATAATTTTACTTTTTTAATGTCTGTTATTTATAAAATATGTATTTATACGTAGATTTAATGTTGTAGTAAGTATATTTATAAGTAATAGTTGAATCATTAATTTATCATGATTTTTTAAAAATTATTTTATAACCAAGAATTGTATACATCAATTAAAATTAAATGTGAATCTAAATATTATGCAGTGTTAATTGTGTTTCACATATATGTGATTTTTCACCCGAATGTGAAAACGCTTAGCGAGGAGTATGATTGGCTGACACATGGGTCGTAGTTTCACCTAGAATACCAAAGATATATATAAAGTACGCGTTTTGTTGTAGAGTGTTCAAGTTGAATAATACAATAACAAGAATTCTTTGACTGACAAATTATATACTCACGAAGGAAGATATGGCATCATCAACAGGTAAGAGTGCAACATTATTATATTACAACTAATTAAGAGATAAGAATAGTTTAAATAGTCTATTGTACGTTATAATTTACTGCGTTATCTGCTAAAATGTTCAACTACGAAATAACTATAATTTCTATTTCAATTGTTCAGCAAAATAAGTATATAAATAAAACTATTTTTTTAAATTTCATAACATTTTCAAACAATAATTTTTCAGATATTGATTCAATTAAAAAAAATGTTGATGTTGTGCCTAATATATTTATATAATTATTCGGTTTACATCCTTCTGAATTGAATTTTACATTCACAGTTTTTAATACTTCGTTCTTTTCAAGCAAACAATTAAACTTTAGTAATTTTATTCCTTTTTAAGAGCTTTTACATTTATTATTGACATTCTTCACGGTTTTAAATAATGTCAACAATATTTGGGTTAGTTCAGACACTAATATATATGTTGTCGCAAATTATCTTTCGAAACAATTTCAATGCTTGTTTCAGAATTCTCTAACAGTGCATCATCAATTTAATGTATTGTTGAAATATATTATATGTAAATATTTAGTAAGCATGTTCGTCTTAATTAATTATATAACTTCTATTTATTAGGAAGGATATAACATCGTATTTTACAGGTATAACATTTACTGTTGTGATTTAATACTCATTTATTCATTATATTTTCGTCAGTGATGGCAAATCAAATACTTTAAATATCATCATTAAAATTTTTGTTCTCTCCTTATCTTTTTGTTATCTATATTTAAATTAGATGTCTCACTAATTAATTTTATTATATTTGATCGATTTGATTGATTGATTTGTTCAAGATTTACGTAATTATTAAATTCACAAAAGGTTTAAGTTATTTAAAAATTCCAAACGATTTATAAAATTGAGTGACTTTAACTTCAAAAACCTTAAATTATGAGAAACTTAAAATACTTTTCTATAAAACCTATTTCATAAAAATTGTTACAATTAAGCATATAATAAAATTAAGAATAATATTTTAAATTTAAATGTTAACATTCAAATTCTATTAAAAAATTACAGTAACTTCAATTCTATTTAAATAAATATTCAAACATTTTATTTTCAGATAAAGTTAAACTGACTAACGACGACAAATGCTGCAAATGTTGCCAATGCTGCGATGGATGCAAATCAGGAAAAGGATGCTCCTGTCCATCAGGTGAATGCAAATGCTGCGAGGGATGTGGAAAGGACGGTGCATCAAAGAAGTGCTGCAAATGTTGCAAATGCTGCGATGGATGCAAATCAGGAAAAGGATGTTCCTGTCCATCTGGTGAATGCAAATGCTGCGAAGGATGTGGCAAGGACGATACATCAAAGAAGTGCTGCAAATGTTGCAAATGCTGCGATGGATGCAAATCAGGAAAAGGATGTTCTTGTCCATCTGGTGAATGCAAATGCTGTGAAGGATGTGGCAAGGACAGTGCATCAAAGAAATGCTGCAAATGTTGCAAATGCTGCGATGGATGCAAATCAGGAAAAAGATGTTCCTGTCCATCTGGTGAATGCAAATGCTGCGAGTGATTCGGCAAGAACTTTGCACTAAAGAACTGCTGCAAATGTTTTAATGACTTACTTTATATCATTAGTATACAGAGTATAAGTACTATACTGAATAATTCTGAAGTATGTGATTACTTTGACAATATTAACCACCGTTAACATTTTTATTATAAGCTTTTTTGTTTTTAAAATATATATTATTAATATGCTAATGGTGCTCATTATTCTCAATTTTCAGGTCTATTTAATAATTATGTTTCCAATGAACTGTGACGGATCATATTTTCAACCTGCACATACATATAATATTTTTTGTTTGACTGTTTTATTTGTAATTTTAACCCACAAAATATTATTTAATTTTGTTGCACTTGTAACTCTATAGCTATATGTGCTGTTGTTTTTGTATTGCTCGTTTTTTAACATAATATATTCTATTTATATTACCATTTACCATCTCATTTGTTTCACAAGAATCTAACATTTATTATTACAATAAAGAAATATAAATGAAAAGTAAATATTCTTTTAATTTCTAAATCATTTGTCTTTATTTGGAACGTTTTTCATTGTGTAACTATTTTGTTTCTTTAAAATTTACACTTATTATTAACTGCGTATGAAATAACATAATTATGTCGTTCAAACAAGATTTTTATATTTAAGAATTTGCTTGCATTATAATTAATTAGTAAAAAATATCTTTAGATGTCTGATGTGAAAATATGTATACAATTTCATATTTAAAATATATTACTAATAATTGCTTAATCTCTTCCTTTCAATGTAAAAATAGTATGTGTGTTATTATCAACTAAATCCAATTTATAATAATCATTTGGCATAATAAAATTATTGTAATATTTTGTTACGATACAATCAAAAACTTTGCTACAAAATTAAATTTTAGAAAATCTTTACTGATTTACTTGTTTATCTTGTAATAATAATACTCATTTATGACCCTGTTTCAGATCTTAAAATTATTAAAATATAGTTGAAAATTATTCAATGTAATTTAATGGAAGTAAATATAAAATACGATTTCTAGATTTGAAAATATCAAAAATTCATTTTTGTTCTGTCAAACTGAATTAAATTTTATTAAACATTCTGTTTAGGTCCTTTTATATAATTCAATAAAATTTTATTTATCGTAATATCAAAGTCCATATTTTATTTGTTAAAATCAGATTAACAGTTATAATTTTTTACTGAATTTTAATATAAATATAACTGTATAGCTAATATCAATGATCGATAAAAAATACACTAAATATATTGTATTGTTTTAGTTTATTACATTAATTCTTGTATTACAGCCATATACAGTAAAATACAATCTCCATAATATATACAAAAATATTTACTAATAGTATTTAGCTCAGGTTTTCTCTGTAAATCTGTTTTACCAGTTTTCAACCTACCTATAACATAAATAATATTTATTATGTACAGTTCCTACAACATATTGATATGAAAGCGTTCTAAAAATAAAATATTCCATATTTCACAAATATGGTAGTGTATATAATATGTGAATTTTTTACATAATTAATATAGTTTTATTTTTAAATTTCTAAAAACTATTTTTTTAAATATTATATATAAATTATTATTAAAATAAATATCAAGGATTTAAAAAAACAATTATAAAATTCAGGCGCGTCGAAAGCCAGTGCACATATTGAGGCTACGTAAATGTTATGCTATTCAGAATTGTTCATTCGTATTAATAGGCATTCATTAAGCATATAATATTAGGGCTATATGCTCACGACTCCTGGAGCAACTGATCTGCCGCCTTTTTGATAAAATGCATTATTCAGTAAACATAAAGAAGACCGGGCGTTTATTCGGTATTCCGGACCTACCAAATTATAACTATGAGAGAAATAGAATATTACCTAGCTAGAAAAGCTGATATAATAATTGCAATTGTTTTAATTCTAATGTAGATGTTTTGTTTGTAGTTTCGTGTTAGTTGGTATAGCATATTCTGCTTTTATTTGTATCAGATAATTTTGTTTCATTAAATTAGTATTACTTTCCTTCTTACTTCCCTCTGTAAAAATACTTTTATGTTCTATATTTCGATTTATTTTCTGTCAGTTTAAAATTCATATATATATATATATGTTAAACATACAATAATTACTTATTGAAAGTGTACATCAAAACAGAAAAGAAGTTGGCTTATACCACATAAATAATTGAATCTCATTAAATTCTGCTCAAAACGTACAATTTTTATTAAAAAATTTACAATCTTAGCAAACGTTTCTGTCAAATGCATATATTCAATTTTGAAAACCAAACTGAATTAATAGAATCATTTGTTTGTTTCAGAATCATAAACTAACTTCATATAGATAGGGATATGGGTAATAGCGTTCTTTGGTACAATGTAAAAAATGAAATCTATCTTATATTTCCTCCTCCTAAATGTATAAATCATCACATTTCAAGTCTTCAAAACTACCTAAATTGATATCGTTAAACTTAATTATCGTATTTCTAAAGCTGTACTTATGGATGTAATGCAAAATACTTTAGTTTTTTAAAGGATCTGGAGTGATGTATCATAGTCTGCTACGCATTGGTATGATTATCTTATTCATAAGTATTATTCAATTTATCATAATATTAAACTGACGCAAAATTGGTTCAAAATTTAAAATATGATAATTACGCATTTAATCATTTTCTCACCGAAAAAGTAAAATATATTGAAGCTTATAAGCAAAACAAATAAACATTATTTTACAATAAAAATACTTTTGCTCCTATCTTATGCGAATGAATAAATTTCATAAAATGCTAGGGGTTCGATTTAATATGTATATATGCTAAAAATAAAATAGAAATGTCTGAACATTTTAGTTTCCAATTGAGTTAATAAAAAGTTGAAACCAAATAAGAAGAAGGCATCTATTTATACACTACACCTTTACATACAATAGTTATAAAATCAATTAGACGAAGAACAAAATGGCAATAAATGCAGTATATTTGTTGAACAACAACCTAAAAGATTTAAACAATGTTAGTAATAAAGTAATAATAATAACAGTATAGAGTTAATATAGGGATGTCTGAATATGCAAAAATGTGAACTAATAATTATTAATAAAAACATGGCGTTCAACTAAGTCAGCCATATTTATTGGACGGATACTATACATTATACAATCTGATCATAAAATAACATTATCGTGTACAACAATATATTGTTATGTGGTAAATCAGCGATGTGAATGTCAACAGTTTTGGTAACCGACAATAGATAGGAAACTCAAAGAATTTGTGAATGCATGACATATACAAGCCTAGTATTATCCAAAACGAATGGGATCAACTATGTAAAAGAGAGTCAAGAGAAAATGTGAGCTCAGATTATAATTGTTAATGTAATATTATTGTTGCGTTTTATTATAACACACAAAACATAATATGCACATAACACTATAATACTTGATTTACACTGAGTTCAACAATTATGCGCAAAAATATAGACACTAAAAAATGTTAAGTTTCGATTTTGCTGTTAGGAACAAATATTTAATGAATTAATTATTTTAGAAATTATCATTAAACACAAAAGGTTGGTGATATCACAATAAGTAAAATAATTACTAATACATTATTTCATTCAAAATTTTTAAAAACGTCCATGTTAGCTGAACTATTAGAGTTTACCAAAATGTATCGACTAATATAAAATTGATGCTCTTGCGAATATAATATTAGTTGTATAATTCTTACATTAATAACCATACATCAATGGTGATAACTTCGCAAAAATGAAGTTGATAGTATATCTAAAAGGTAAGTAAGTGTTCGAGAATAAGATAATAAATAGCGTTTTAACAGGCAGCAATTTGAGTGAAGAAATAAATGGATTGCCGTACCATTATACAAAACTGTAAATTACTGAATGTTCATATTACGTAACTCGCAATAAATAAATAGTACTAAATAAAGCTTTTACGTGTGAATTATGGCAATACATACTACATGCATAGTATTCCAACAAAATGTACAATACAATAATAAACGACTTTTCTATAAAAAATACTTCAGTGTGTAACTCTGACAGTTACAACTTATATAGTGTTAAGGCTTAATCACTCACCGAATCGAACAGAACAGAAATGTTGTGCTCGATCAAATAATAGTTTCATCACGAAGATATATAGATCGATACCGATGAGGTGGTTAGCAGTGAGTTAGTATGGACGTGAGAAGAGTTCCGCATCGGTGATGGTGACAATAATCTCGTAATAATTATGACTCCTTTAAACGTGTGTTTTTCAAACTATTTTCCCAACAGAACGGCTTAACCGAATGAATACAAATTGCTGAAGTTATTTGTATAAAATTTACAAAGTTAACAACTTGATTGGATACAACTTTTTTCCCTTCCTTATTAGTAACTGTTTTGTTAGCTTAAATATCACAGAAAATTGGATTTTGTGCCGAAAAAGTTGTAAAATTGAAATTGAAAAAAATTACAAAATGAAGGAGGAAAATAAAACAATGCAATGAACAATAAATGTTATAAATAAACAATACATTCCTCTGTTAAGAATCTTAACCAAAAAACAGTGAGAAGTAGAGTTTTGTAGAGTTTCCAGCAAAACAAGCTATACCATGATATCAGCTCAGCAGATACAAAGTGAATTCACGAAGCTTGTTATTAACCAAAATTACTTTCCTCCCAATATTTAAGTTGCCAAAGTTTAGCGGAAAACTCGTCAAACTGTTTACCGGGTAGAACCTCCCGAAGATGCACCTGAAATATAGGAAGACAAATAAAAGGTATTCACAGCAACGGAAACACATGGCGCTAATGGGTGAGAATTTTTGTTATGATGTTCCATTCACAAACATTCACGTAACTTCACTATAGCTTACAAAGAAAACAGCGTTTAGCTTATAACTAAACTTGTATGCTACTTAGAAATAAAAGATACTTTCGATTCAATTCAATTTGCAATTATATAACTCTCCAAATTGAGTTTTGACCTTTTTAACCCTTCGTACATGGAAGGGGGGTATGGCAATTACTTTTGCGACTATATTAAGTTTTTGATTAAACTATATATTGTATTACCTTGATTATTTTACTCAGTGGCTAAAATAATTTTATCTAACTAAAAAATATAACAAATAAAATTTTTAATATTTTAACATATCACAAAAAATTGTGTTATTATTGAACTATTTTAAACCCCCTTTTGGGGTTTTATACTTGCCGATGATATTAGAAGCCAAAAATTGCCTAATTAAATTATTTATTAAAATAACCAGAAATTTTAAATAATACGCAAATAGCATTTATACTACTTTGAGTTTTTTTATATAAGTAGTATAAATAAAAAATACACCAAACAAATATAGATCTTGTGATCTGGAATCAGATGCAAATGGAATCAAGTCAATTGGTTGCATTGATCAAAAGTTATGGCATATATAGGTCAATATATAGCATATATGGTTACTTTTCTATGGTTTTCCTAACTGGATTATAATGTAATCAGGTTATAAAAATTATACTAATCTATCAAAAAAAATTAAATAAAACAGATCGACAAGTCTTTAGAAGGTATCTGTATACCAAATTTCAGCTTAATTGGATGTTAGGAGGAGGGGTAAACAGTAAACCTCTTTTTCCAAGGAGGAGGGGTAAAATACCCCTCCTCTACGTAGCAAACCCTACAAAATATGTCCACGTACGAAGGGTTAAAAAGGTCATTAAAGGGGAGAAAATAACAAAAAATAACAAAAATGAAAATAACAACAAATAGTAAATTTAATATATATATACTATATTAGATCAACTATTGTAAGAAATATTTTGTAATATGAGAAAACTAAAAACTGATAAAAGTTTCTCCTTACCTCAAACTCAATGTCGTCGATGTTTTTGTCAAGTACATCAAATGCTTCACAGACCTTAGCCGTGCCAAGATTATTGAAAATTTCTCTACAGAAATTGAAGCAGGTAGAGGTTAAGAACTTCTGTAGGAAATACTTTACTTCGTAGCATATGCTTACAGTATAAGTTAACTTTTTAAGAATAAACAGAAACTATGAACTGTCTACAAAATATAGCACTTTCGATAAATTTAAGGTACAGGCTATCATTATAATACAATTTAGTGCTTCTTGAAATATACAGCAAAACTTAATCAATTATGTATATAAATAAGTTATCTAGCAAATCGATATTCATCAGTGTATTATAATTGATCTGTAAAATGTAATTATAGTTAATATTATATCGGAGAAATAAAAATAACCTTATAATAGATATAACAAACTATAATATACAAAAGGTAACTTTCAGCGAATAAATTATTAGTAAATTTCTTCAAGGTCAGTTTATATTAATAATAGAAATAACCATATATAGCAGTATAGCAGATTTATTAAATAAATCTTTTTATCATTACTAGAGTGTGAGGACGGGAAACCATTGGAAATTCAAAAATTGAACTATTGACGTGCTGTATTAAAGAATTAATATAAATATTATAAGTTATTTTAATCAATAATTAACAGGTGCGTTTCATTGGTTTCAAATATAATTAACAAAACTTGAAATACTCACTTCCGTAGGTTAATCATTCGATTATTCATTAGAGTCGTTCTGCCAATAGTGTCTTCCTCTAACAAGAACATAAAACAAATCACTTTCAATCTTTAGTCAAATTCAATGAACTAGATGGTGTTGTTCTAGGGTGGATAATTTCTTCAGAAAATATAAAAACCACTATTTCGGACAATTAAATAAAATTATATGATACCTTATTATAACCCCCTCATAAATAATGATTTCACGAATGTAACTTACTGATACGTGTATAAGTTGGATTATGATTCTATCCGACATGAATACATACCGTGCGCACCGTTACCTGAATTTATTGATACCCCACTCTCAGCTTTGTAAAAAATCATACATTGTATAATCAATATATAGGCTTATAACTTTAAAGAAACTTCTGCAAAATATAATATTTCAAAATCGCTTCAATTTAGTAGAAATAGACAAATTGTAAACATTTTTACCTCCTAATTCTGAGAACATTTAATTTCCACTGTAATACAAACAAATAATAGAAGAACAACGGGTTTAACGCTATTGTCAAAACATCAGTTGAATATATTGCACTAATAAGAGCTACCATTTTTTGTTTAACTATCAATTCTATTTTCGATATTTACTATTTATTGAATAAACTTCAAAGATATAATTCAACAATAATAATAAATGTTTTGAATTGTCAAATAGTATAATATATTGATTTGTCAATTCAAAACAGCCTATATTTAGTGCCAAGTTAAGGTTCGAGCAATTGTACAGAATAGTTTAAACATCAAACAAACAAATAAGTCTTTGCTTTCGAAGTCCGCTATAGTTTAAAAAGGAAACTGCAAATCTGCTACATTATTTAAATGCATTTCCAGATAAAATCTTGGGGAATTGAGTGAAAATAAGAATTACCATTTCGGATTACCTCAAATAAAACTAAGTGAGCATTTATTTTAAATTTTGTATTTGAATATCATTACTCCATTGAAAATGTATTTTGTATTAGAGACTTGTTTAAACTAATTGCAACCATTTGGATCAATTTCCTCCTAAAACCTTTCGTCCGTGGAGGAAGGGAGGGGGGGGGCGGGTTTCCATTTTTTTCTTCGAAGAAATTAAGTTTTTGATTAAATTATGTAATATATTACACTGATTTATTTACTCAGTGGCTAAAATATTTTTATCTAACTAAAAAATATAATATCTATTATTTCAAATATTTTAACATACTAGAAAAAATTGTATTCTTATTGAACTATTTTATACCCAACCCTGGGTTTTCTTACTTGCTGATGATATTAGGAGCCGAAACTTGCAACATTAATAAAAAATATAAGTTTTTACTTGAATAATAAAATTACTTATTAAAATAACCAGCAATTTAAAATAATACTCAAGTAGCATTTATACTACTTATAGCTTATTTATATAAGTAGTATTATAATAATATACCAAACTATTATAGATCTCGTGATCTGGAATCAGATGCAAAAAGAATCAAGTCAATTGGTTGCATCGATCAAAAGTTATTATATAGCATACATGGGTCAATATACGAGGGTGGATCAAAAAGTTCCAGGATTATCCAAAAATTAATTTATTAATGTAAATCAATCATTAGTAGGTATTA
>JAUZND010028848.1:0-23380 GCA_034780555.1 Coelogynopora nodosa
TTTCAAATAAAAAAGTCATCCATAATGTAAAATAGTTTTAAAATCAATTGGATAATACATAAAAGTAATATACAATATGGGCATTGATTTATTATTGAACGTTTTTATTATTATATTATATTGAACGTTATTATTTAACGTTTACAATATGGGTAAAAACGTCGATAATTTTCATATATATGATCAGGATTTTCTAACATTTAAATTAACACGTAAAATTATCGAGTGTTTTTAGATGTGCGAAGTACATCGAAAAACACGGAACATTTGACACCAAATTAAAAAGACTTTTATTAAATATTTTTAACTCATCACCTTCAAAACTTCACGCTCTACAAACTGGTATTTTTCTGAAACAATTTGACAACTTTTTGTAACAAGACGTTTATTAATAAACTTAATTTGAATTAATCGATAATCCCGGCGATTGAACAATATTGTTGACTGTTAATTTTATATTGCAAGTATGTAAAATTAAATTATTTATATATTTAAATTATTTATTAGTTATATGTACTTGAAATGTTGTATCTTTAAATAGCCCGTAGAGAGAATAATATCATAAACTAAAAATACAGAATTGTTTTTAATGCTAAATATAAATTGTTGTAGTTTTCCGTGTGTACAAATAAACTTAAATAAATTAAATATATTATTTATCGAAGTCAACTTACTGTATTGATCTTAATGTTATTCATTTTTGAATTGCAGGTATTATATAACGTTATTAATCATTTAAATAGCCGGGATAAATTACTGTTAGATACTATCATTTCAAGTACATATAACTTATTATAGGGGAAATTTCACACGTAAAGCGAAACACATTTTATAATTTTCTACAAAATATTTAAAAAAAAATGTTTTGCTATATGTATTGTTTTTTCCGTTTTATTTGTTTCCGGTTTGACTATAAAGTTAAAATGAATTAAATAGCATTATCTGAAAGTATTCGATTTTCCTAGGGCTCTTGGGAGATACTAAATGTTACTTAAACATTGTGAGTTAAAGTATAACATTACATGTCATTTAAAACAACACAATATTTTTAGTTTAATATTTTAATCTCTTCACGGGCTAATAATATAGAATTTTTTTTTAAATGATAACTTATAAAAATGGTATCGACACATAAATCGTAATACAATTGTCAGATTTCTCATACTGTTTAGTGTTATATTGTGTTTTTCTATATGGCATGTGTTCCGTTTTTGCCATTTTGTTTGTGATTTTTAAATTAATGAGTGATCTTATTTTTAAACTGTTCAGTTTTTTTAAAGTTAATTTTTAACTATTTATTATTATACTATTCTAAATATCACTCAAAAAGTTTTGCTAAATCATCACTTAAAATATCGGAACTTAATTTAGAAAAAACTCAACTTTTCACATGTTTAATGTAATTGTTCAAAACAGAAACCTAAAAAAGACCTATAATTTAATAAAAACAATTAAATATTTTAAGATAATGACATTACATTATTCTTATTATATAATATAGGTGTTTACGCGCGTGAATTGAAATGGGATGTTGTACACTTCTTTAGACGCATACAAAATTAATGTAAAACATAATTGCTACTCTTTGCGAAAGCAGTTTCTAATGCCTTAGACATTTAGTTTAAACACGTAACAATTGCATTTAAAATAAAATGCACTTTTATTAAAAAAAGGTCTCTTTATGGTGTCAATATGATCTCAATTTATGATATCAATTCAATATGGTCTCACTATGGAATCATTATGGTCGCAATATGATCTCATTATGGTCTCAATTATGTCTCTCATTTTTTTCATTTAAAGAATTCCGGAAGGCAAAAAAGCTTATAATATATCTATTATAATATTTTATTATAAAATGTTATATTTTATATTAATTCAAAATATAGCGTACTATATATATATACGTACTAAAAATCACATTTTAAAGCTTAAAAACATTTATAATACTAATACTTTTAAAAGAAGTTTATTAATATTTATCGATTCTTATTCCAACTCACTACAGAGCTGAAAACGGTCAACAATAAATTGTAAAAATCAATGACACACATTATTATTTGTAATAAAAACGACATTTATATAACTGTCAACGACTCTCAGTTGAGTTTGATAAGGCCGATTGCCACGTTTTTTGCACAAAATAATGAACATTTTACTAAATTTCAAAACATTTTTAAGCAAATAGAGCCGATAATCTAAACCACTAGCTTCTTTTATATTATTCTATTGTGCTTTTTATTCATATTTCCAGTAGTAAATAATATTAACGATAAGTTTACTTTTTAATTTTATATATTTTTTGTATCGGTTAATTATACAGTGAGTTGGTTATTTGTTCTTCTAGTGGATTTCATTTTTATTAAACCATAAAAATCCAGTTAAATATTACGGTTTATAAAATAAATTATGCTTCCTTTTTTTCAACTTTTTTTAATTTATATTTTTCTTTATTTTTTAATTAATCTTCCAGAATAATTAAAAATAGAAATGACACAAGTTCAGGAAGAAGCTCCCGGTTGTAGAGACCCCAACAATCTCAATGATTACGTCAAGGTGAGTTACAGACACACATGTCATGTCTGTCTTATTTTTATCTAACATATATAAGAATATTATATATTGTTATACGTTTTCACGATAGCACGCTGGAGAAACCGATGAAGTCGATTTTGAAGTGGAATCTGACTTATATGTAGTAGAATAACAGACTTAGGGTAGTCCAGTTTGAAAACTGGTGATGAGATAGCCCAGTCGGTTAAGGCGCTGGTGGTTAAGTATGAAGGTAGCGAGTTCGAATCCCAGCAGTGTACCTTTTCCCTCCCTGGCAGACAGCTTTGTCTGTAGGGCGTTAGAAACTCTTCTGAGTTTGTTCAGAACACTACGAAAAATGTCACTGCTCTCACAGAAGTGATTTTAATAAAGCTTTTAAAAGAAGAGATCGTTATTGAAACTTTCAATGAGTAAAAGTGGACATAAAATTATATACTCAAAATTGACACCACTATTTACTATGTCTGCTCACGTTAGAAATCAGAATATTGATTCATAAGTTCAAAATTACCATTCGATCACCATTTACAATTATTATTATGGTAAATTTTTTTGCAAATATTGGCGGTGTATTGACGCTTTTTCCTTCTATCACTCCTAGACTGTCTAATACTTTATGTATCCCCGTAATCGCCATCGGCAGCACTTTTACCTTTTAAAAAAAGATATTGTCAGTCCAAAGGAGACAAAACTATAAGAAAGAAAAAGTTATTTTTGCTTTTTGACCAATAAAATTAACAGAAATAAATATTTTTACATCACAGTCAGAATATATTCTATAGACATGAACGTAAGAGTAGGGATTGGTTGATTACTCCATGCATATTAAGTACAAAACCTAGTAGGAACAATTAAGAATCACATAATTGTGGTGCTTTATTACTTAGGGTGTTATGAAAAAACGGAGGTTTAAATACACTTATGGTTTATTTATGATTATAATAAAACACGTAGGGTTTATTAGAAAATGTATTAAAGTTATATAGGCCTATATGTAGGTATAGCATAGATTTAAATAAAATTGCCAAAATACTTTTGTGCATACATAAAATTTAGAATAATAGACGATCATCGCATTCCACTTAATTTAGTATTTCATTAACACTCCTAATTAACTTTACTAATTTACAAAACGTACTATTATATTATCACATAATAAAATAATGAATCAGTGCTAACAAAATTATAAATATTAAGATAGCATTATATTTGAAAAATAAATATATATAGTTTTAGATATTGAATTTCATAAAATCGTAATTTAGAACTTAGGTTAATAAAAAACATTGACAACAAGGATCGGAGAAAAATAATATTTGATTATAAAAATATTTAATAAATTGTAAAATATTGAAATTCATGGGTTTGCATGTTGAGCATGTCTTTAACAATATAAATAAGAATAATTTAAAAAATATTAAATTCATTTTACTTGAAATTATCTTAAATCTATCTATGTTAAAAAGTTACTTATATTGTACCAATTTTCAGACACCATTTCTTATTGTTAAAAGTCTTTATATTATTCAGTGAAATAGTAAATTGTATTAAACCTTATGATGTGCCAGAACTAAAAGTAATAATCATTTGTGTGCCAAAATGAAATACTACATTGTAGTATAACGTGTCATGAGTCTGTCACTTTTTCTCGTTTTAAAATTAATAGTGTTTCATACAATTTAACGTACGACTTTATATCTAATTTACTCATCCAGTTTTACACAATGCATTTAAAGGTCACTTGTTCAGTTGAGAATTGATGCCTTTACGGATTTGTCCTGAAAACGATTTAAACATGTTGTGTAGTTAAGTAAGTAAGTAAGAACGTAAATATTTATTGTAAAGAACACGACCTGGGTCGGACATGGTAAAGGAGACACAAGTTAAAAAGTTAAAAAAGTAAACAAACAGTACCGCTAATAATTCGTATTTAAATATTTTGAAGTTTATCCGAAGCTCCATTGTCTTCTTGGGGTTGAGTCTCATCTTGTGAAGTCTTGCCCACTCAGCCAGCTGTCGCCCTCTCTTGCTCAAGGACTTGGACAGCAGGTCAGATGACCATTCGATGAGAGTACTATCGTCAATAAATGTTATGTCGGCTAACATATCATTGACAAGGACTATAAAACCCAATGGGCCAAATTTTGCACCTTAGTGCGCACCAGATGCACATTCCTTCCAATCTGAGGTGAAACCTTTATACTTCACTCTCTGGATTCTATTACTGAGAAATCCGGCAACCCATTCACAGAATCACAGTGGAACATCGAGATTAATTGTGTGATCGATTCTATCGAATGCCTTTGAAAAGTCGATCATTAGGATTCGGCTGGTATGTCCGTTAACAAGTTTGATCTTTGTGAAGAGAGTGGACCGACCCTTCCCAAGGCCGAATTAATTCTTGTCAATCTTAGTCTCTGAATGGCTTTCCAGAGATGATTAATTATGATATTCTCGGCAACTGCTTTACTGATGACACACGTTAATCCGACAGTTCGAATGTTGGTTTAAAGATAAAAATTTTACTATGAGTCATATTGAAAGTTGCCACTTCTGTAGGTACAGTAATTTAATGATAATTTTTAATATCCTTAAATCAGGTTAATCTTTTGTATATCTTATAGTAACAGAATTGTATATGCTATTTATGACTGCACTCTCGAATGAAGATGTAAACATCATGAGTTGTGGGCTTTTGATAACATGAAATTTGGCATGAATTCTTTGCCTGTGTTGAACATAGTCGATTTACTTATATACAAAGTTGCTTATTACATTTGGTAGGGTATGATATTATTAAGTAGAGTTTTATTTAAATATATTAAATAACACAATAAGTATACATAAAATAAATATTAATATATACATCTTATGCTGATTTAATTTTTTTATACAGTATGCTATTGTATAAAGCTATCAATTAAGATAAGCACAATAACAGTGCACCATTTAATAATTATTGAGTGTATAATATATGTATATGAACTGTATGTATAAAAACGGCCATGTGATATACACATATACTTATATTTATATACATATATATATATATATACATACAAGTAGTTTAGAAGAGTTGTTTCTAGTCCAACCCCCGAAAGCGAAACCGACCCCCCTACCACATAAGGAACATTATTTTGAATTTTCGCAAAATATATATATTTTTTCAGCCAATCTGAATCGAGTAATTGTGTTTTGGTTGCTATGGCTTCCTATTGGCTGATTTAAACAAGGTAAATGTCGTTTCTGATTAATTCAAGGTCACGGAGTTCGATTTTACTAATTAGAAATTGGTCAGAAATATTATATTGGTAGTAATTGATAATTTATGTACAATTATAGATTTTTTCCTAATACGATGCATTACGGCCACGTATTATCCGATTAGGGTGATTTAAATGTGGATTCTTACTAAGTCAAGAATGTTCAGTTTGATTTTGCTATTAACAAATTGATCAGTGATGCCCTAATAATGCCCTATAACCTGTGGTAATATTGATGAGTTTAGATTATCGCTTGAAGAACTTTCTTCCGACATTTTTGGTTTGAACATGGGATGAGAAAATGACGTAGGAGTTTTTGAGTTGATTGAGGAGGTGATTGAGGATGTGACTGAGGAGGTGATATTTATTCATCATTATCGGTGAGTATATTCCTTATATGCTGTGCAGGTATGTTTTACTCTTGTATCATTTTGAAAAAATTTGACACCAGCCGATTGGTGTGGTAATCAATTTAGATCGATTATCCACTGTAAAGCGTATCAACTCCAAAATATATGACTTGACAATTGGATAGCTATTATCATCGAAAAGTTGACCTCTCGCATCCCAGAGAATTCCATGACTAGAAGTTAGAAGTTCCATAAAAATGCGTCCTTTAGCCCGATAGTATTTTAGAATTGCATTTATTGCAAGTAGTAGGGTCTGCTTGCGCTCTCTTATTGTATTTTGTACTAGCTCTGGTGGCGGTGATTACGCTGTTGGAGATGGTTGAATAAATGAGACTTCCTGTTGCGCGTCTTCCTGCTCTTGTCTACGCCTGGCGTCCAGTAAATCATGAGCATGCAATTTTAAGTGGTTGATCTGGAGATAGATCTTCCTTAAAAGTTGGTCATCCTCCTCTTTATAATTCGGAGCGTGTGTTTTTATAGCCTCAAATTTGGCTTCATTTATGAGAATCATTCGCGCAAATGGGGACTCGTTCATTTTGACAATTTTAGCAGCCTTACTGCTCCCATTCTCCTGTTTAATGTTTCCCGGCTTGTTCCACTGTCAAGTAGACATAGTGTAGCTTCTCATTGGGAAGAATTTCACTTCATTTGTGTACCAAAGATAAACTATTTAGACTAATTTATAGATCAATGAAAGATATACTACGCTCAAATAATAACACCATGATATCCTAACACTGTCTTGGAAGAAGCTATAAAAAGAAGTTGGCACATATTTAGAGATCAAGTTAGACAGCAAGTCGGATAGTGAGCATAGGCTGCTTATATCGGAGTTGGCTATGTCAACATTTCTGATACCCCGAGCGATGAAGATAAAACTTATGATGAGGAGTAACACTTACATTTTTGTTACACGATAAATGATAAGTTTCCTACTCCGTAACTTTTGAAATAATAATAATAAATTACATTCTATATCATTCATCACGTCTGACTAAACTATTCAAATTAAGAACATATATTTTAGGTGCTTAGGAGTTTAGGAGTTTTATGAGTTTATAGATTTATGAGTCTATGAATTTTAGGATATCAAACTTTAGGAGTTTATAGATTTTAGGGTATTAAACTCCATTGAAATAATTTCAGATATGACAATAAATGAGATTAAATTTCAAAGTACATGGAATTTGAATTAAACAAAGTGCATGCGTTTGTATACTTATATGTAGCTTATAGTATAAGTATACTAGTTATACATATAGCCTCTATGTATAGCACTTTTATAGTATACTTATAGCATACGTATAATATAGTTATAGAAGTAAAGTCGGTGTGATAGACGAATAAGATCTGCAAAGCAACGTTATAAGAAAAATCAATAAATGTGCGCTCGATTGACTAATTTGTAAGTAGCAAAATCAAACTCAACAACCTCGACTTAATCAGAATCCTCACTGAAACCACCCAGATCTGGCTGGCATTATATGGCTACAATGCATCCTATTGGTAAAAATTAGTAATTGTAGTTGAATGATCCAAAACTACTATTACGGTATCTCTAATCCATTTATATGTAGCAAAATTAAACTCAACGACCTTGACTTAGTTAGAATCCTTATTGAAAACCCCCTAATTGAATAATAGAATAATATACGGCCGTAATGCATCGTATTGGGAATTTCTAATTAGCAAAATCAAACTATGTGACCTTGACCTTTATAAACCGGCCAATAGGAAGCTACAGCAACTAAAAAACAAACACTCGATTCTGTTTGGCTAAAAAAATTCAATTAAAGTTTAGCGCAAAAATTCAAAATCATTTTCATCAGATGGGGGGTGGACTAGAAACAAACCTTCTATACTACATATACGTATAATTGACCTATAAAATTTTAATATTAGGCCATTGATATGCGGCCTTGTAATGCAGTTTCATTCTTAAAAGCGAGGGAATCTTGTTTAATGTACATCATACACAATTTCCGCTCTTTTGAGGTTGAAACTAATACAAGGCTACGTATCAGGGGCCTAACAAATAAATTGTTCTCACAAACAATCAATTATCTTTGTTTCTTGGAGCGAGCAATCAGAACTGATACGTTAGAATTTAATTAACTATTGATGTGTATATCAATCATCATAGCACATTGTTTTTTAAATAACATTTATTGTCAAGGTAGATAGCGTATGAGCGTGGTTATGAAACATTTAAAATCTCTATTGTCATCGCTTTTAAGTAATATTCTAACAAGAAGCCCATTCATGATAAAAAATGATGGAATTGGAATAACAAATTATATTAGTAAAATAACGTAAAGCCGTTTTTGTTTTTTAAGAAAATATTTTAGTTTTTCTCAATTGCCTTATACAAAAAGAAGGTAGCTTAAATAATTGAACAATGATGGAATTAATAAACAATTAAAATTTTGAATTGATTGACACAATTTGAAAAAGCTATTTTAAATATGTTTACATAATTAAATAATGGTTCTTCATGCGAATAAAATTTATAACAAGTAATAAATGTAACCCCGAAGCAATTTACTAAACAAGGCTCTGATTATTTTCTGTATTCTGTCCCCAGCTATCATCCCTCCATTGCGTAATCTCTTGTTTTGGCAAAATATATAGTTTATTTATTTATTAATTAAAAACGTTTTAGTTTATTGATTACATATTTAATAATATTTTTATTCAATTTCTATTCCTAATTTTAATTAAATGAAATAGTTAATTTTTTACTAATTAAAAAGGTTTTAGAATATCTCTTGTAGACATAATTGTATTAATTATTCCTTATATTTCTGTGAATGAAAGAAATTTTAAGATAATTTTACAGGTTACTAATACTGTATAGGAGTGTTCTAATGGTCAATTCTGATAACACTAAATTGTGTATAAAACGTTAATTGATTTCCAGTTTAAAAAGACTTCATAGACAATGTCAAAAGAAGTTCTTTGAAAAACAGTACAATCAATCGTTTTTGCTTTTTTTGAAGTCCTGTTTCTCTTGATCATTAACATATTGCGCCAAACCAAATGTTGCAAAGTTGCTACATTTTGCTTTCTCTCCAATGAGAAGCAATTCGCTAAGCACATCTGAATTAGGGAAAAGCAGCTGAAATTCAGAAACTAAGAGATAAAGCGTGACAACTTGCAAGGTCCACATTATTTGTGCTAATAGTGATGTTTCTTCCATAGAGACCACTATTGGGTACTTAAATATATGTTAATGGTTTTTAAAATACTAACATTAATACAATTTAAAGTCATACAATATAATAATGTATATAACCCTTTCTGCCTCTTTAATATAACCGGGATTTTATAGAACAATGACTACATTTGTAGAAATTCAATTTATTACAATCAACTTCCCGGCAATGTATTACATAAGATATAGTTAATTTATACACAACATAGGTATACCATATATGTTTAAGGACACCGCGTAAGTCTTTCCAACAAATAAGACATTAAACAAACAGACATTAAACGATGGTCAATATACAGCACACAACAGCACATATGTGCTGAAACATTATACTACACGGTATGTAGCAAATCTGAGATCGAAGAAGAGAAGTCTACATAGATTGCAGTAAACAGTAATCTATATTGTTCTGGATCATGAGTGAACTCTTTTCTGTAGGTAGGTAGAGGTCGTTGTTGTTGTACAATTGGAGACACTTTTTTTGAAGAGAACCGATGATTGACTTGTTCGTTGTTCAGAAAGGTTCAGAAAGGGGTCAGTTTCTAAAAGATAACGGGGAGTCGGAGCGATACGACTTAGTCGAAATATTTAGTAACGTGTATATATATATATATATATATATATATATAACAACATAAGTGAAATGTTTTAACACAAACAACAGAAGCACACATTTAAAAAAAATTCGATGGTAATTTTATTTACTTTTGATTTTTTTATAATTTATTACGATTTCATTAGAGAATATAATTTCTGTCCAATATTTCTCATTCATTTGTACATATAACTATTTTCAACTACAGGTATGCAGTGTAAGAATTATAATATGTTGACAATAAAAATACTATAATATTACAAAATATGTTTCGGCAATATACACTTATATGAACACTGTATTGTGAACAGATTATTAAATATTACGAAGCCAAATTGTACTGGTGAATTACATTTACGGTATGCATATTGCAATCCTAATTTTGTGAAATTTTCAAAAAAATGATTAAAAAAAATGGTAATAATTCATTGTTAATAAATTGTTGAATAAAACAAACCAGGCTTTATATGAAACATATTAGCGAAGATGTGCAGTGTATTATGAGCTCAAAATTCTTTAAATTTGATGCCGAATACATATTTAGCGACTTTTGGTAATTTTAGCACTATTTTAAGGGCTTCAGAACAGTATAAAAAATTATACTAAAATATATAATTTACTAAACGTTTTACTTTAATTACAATAATAAGATGTAATCGATAGTAAATTTTTTTTAACAAAAGAGATTGTAAGTTATGTAAGTCACGGGATGATTTCACAGATTTTATCTCCGTGAAATATTTATATAGTTGAAAACATTAGCATCGATATTATTTATTTAAAAGTATTTTTTAAATATAAAAAAACTTTCATGTTGTCATTTTCTATTAGTTTAAGTAATAAATACAGACAAAAGTTCCGTATATTGTATAATGGTTATAATATGACATATCTGTAAGGCGCGGGATAAAAATAGTGACGAAGTTCGCAAGGCATAAACATAGAAAACAAGTTTTTTAGCTATTGATCCGAAGAGAGAATGTTAGATTTTGATTAGTTTTCGAAAAGAATCGGAATTTTAAATAAAAGTAGTTTTAAAATATAAGAACATTACGTTTTTTCTAATATTTCAGGTAAATTCAAAGCTGTATTGAACGAAAAGTTAGGTTTTAATTTAATGCAATCAGGTGTTTTTTAAACAATAGGATGTTTCACGTGAGACTGTTGGTATTGTTAAGTTTCAAATATTATTGCAAATTAAGATATAATGCTTAGATAGATAGACAGTCACAATTATCACGCGCCTTACATGACAATTTAGTGACCTACTTCATCAACGAAAAAAATTTGAAAAAGAAAAAATTGATAGCCCACATATTTTTTCAGAAAAACATCTCTACTTTCTAAAAAATATAGTTTTATCACGTATATATTAACTTCAAAAAATCAACCTGAGCACTTTTTTTGGATATTTGAATATTTTGAATATATGTATTATTTTAACTCGAAACATATATGACTCTATTTAGTCTGAATTCTCATCGAAATCAACCTGATCAGACAATATATGACAATAATTAATCATATTGGAGACAATAATCAATAATTGTACTTGAATGATCGATTACTACCATTATACTACCTTTTATATATGTATATATTTAAAACCTACTTTACACAATGATTCCATGACTTTCCATTCAAACTTTATGTTTGCATTTTATAATTCAGGGACCACAAGGCATTGATCCAGGATTGGGAGTATGTTTATTAATCATCTATATCTCGTCTAGCAATTTTACTTTGTATGTTTTTAGCTACATTGCATGTTATTTTTACCTTCTTATCATTGGTTTATAGCAATACATTAGGCTAGTGTTGTACTTTTCCTAATTTTATCTTTTTAAGAGTATATCAATTTTCATAGTAGTCATTTTCTACTAAATAGTACAAATTACATTTATTTATTTATATTTTCCGTATCTTATTATATTATTATATGATATTATATATTATCGGGACATAGAACTTCGCCGAATCGCATTTTGCCGAATCGCAATTCGCCAAACAGAAAATGACATTAATAACAATTCTCAATTCGCCTAAAAAAGAATGCATTCATTGCAGGGCTGATATTAATTATCTCAAATTAGCTGATATAAAAAATATGGAAAGGGGGTAGAAGGATTATAAGAATGCTGCTTACTATCCGCTGGCTAAATAATATGAATAAAATAAGTATTTATCATTGATTAACATAATAGGTGGCAATGACAGTTGAACAGTTAATTGAATTAATTAATTTAGACTACTGGTTTACGCGGTGCAATATCAAATAGATTGCATTGCATTGCATTGCAGCAATATCATTGTTGTATTCATAAAAGAATATTCATAGAAATATATCATAACAAATTGAAATACCAAACACGGAAACAAAAGTGATGATCTGTGTTCAAACGAGAGCGTACATTGTCGATATACATATAGGAAAGAAAGTTACACCAGGTTATCATGTAACTGGTATAGGAACTGGCCTCGAAACATTGTCGGAAAGTTCTGACACCTCCTTCGAATAGATACAAATGGAGGAGGTGGTAACCAAAGTCAGTGTCCAGCAACAGCGACTTCTGGCCACGCAAATACGTATTCATTTAGAAAACTATTTGAAAGTTTTAAAAAAATGTTATATGATTATTTTGTTAGTTTTTCACTTATACTGGCAGCAGTTTCATATTCGGCGAACTGCAATTCGGCGAATTGAGATTTTTTATTGATGTCATTTTCTGTTCGGCGAGCTGCGATTGGGCAAACTGAGACTTTTTATTGATGTCATTTTTTGTTCGCAAATTGCGATTCGGCGAAGTGATATTTGGCGCAGTGCAACGGACCCATATAATTATCTACATATATACAGAAATATAGTTATATGAATGGCGTACAAATAATAAAGCAAATATTGATTATTTAATCAAAGGGTGCAGAATTATACAACTACGTTTGACATGTAAAAAAATCAATTATTTGCAATATGTTTGAGATACAAATCTTTTAGTATAAATCTAGGTACAAAGAACATGTCAATCGGTACTCCAAATTGGTATAACTATATATATACATTTTCTACATTAAAATAAACAAAATACGACAAGTAAAATACGGGTATTATAATATAAGTGTGTGATTCATGTTCATTCTGCTGCATGGTTTACAAAATTTGCATGTACTAACATATTTTTTAGTGAAAATATAGTGAAAAGCACAACAGGCGCATAGGCAGAGGGACCCCTGAGTACATCACCCCCTACATCTAAATACGTCGGAAATTTAGCATTCAATTTTCGGAAATTTTGAGTGTTATTAATGCACAATTATTATTAATATCGGAAAATAATTGTCTGACCCCCTACGTTATTAATTCCTGGCCTACGCGCCTGCACAAAGAGGAGAGGAATGCTAATTCTTTATATAATTGTATCGCCTAGGATATACAACGTTTTTCAAACTGTATATAAGAATACAGTGGCTCTTCGGAGTAATGGACAATTCTTACAAAAGAACCACTCACACTTAACGCGACGCAACTCGGCAATTATTCTGTCTCACGACACGACCCAATATATAAACAGTGAAACTCGTCCAAACTTCGCATGGGTCAAGGTCTATATAGTTTGGAATTTAATTTCTGTGATAAACCTAACCTCTATCTCAATCAAGGACTATGTAATATAGTTTGTGAAGATAAAAAGTTCAAAAGTGGAAATGATCTTTGTTAAAATCCAATTCGATTTTTTTTCTACTGCTACAGTTCGATTTGATACATTTCATTGTTTAAGATTTCGCTGGCTTTTAGACTGAAGTGAGGCGGTCCTCCACTATTAACTTGACCAATATAAACAAAATTAAATTTATTAACAAAAATTAAACACCTGACTAAAGAAGTCCTGGAGAGTTAAAAGTGACGCAATTTTCTGAATCATGACCTGTATATATATATATATATATTACTAATGGACACCCAGGACTCATCAAAGATACAATATATTGGAGCAATATTGAACAGGGCAGTCAAGTAACTTATGAGCTATAGGTAATGATTTGTTCATGCGAATCAATGAAAAAAAGAGATATAAAAAATATTACAGGCACGTCGGAACGTTATAATTCCTGGGTGGGCCATTCCAAAAAGGGCACCCACTTCTTGGTTTTAGTCTAAAGATGTTTAGCACCATCGGGAATTTTTTTTGTATTTAAAAAAAGCATATTATTAAAATTTAACACTGGGCAAAATGTAGCAACATTATATAGATAGTTTTGATGAAACCAGTAAAAGTAAAGTAAAGGAGGAAAACAACATTATATTTCATTGACTATCTTGAACATATCTGATCCTCTAAGAGGCGCTATGTAAGATCAACACTGCTAACACAAAAATAAAACTAATTTCATTGCTTAAGGAAACTGTTGCACCATAAACAATACTGAACTGGATGTACAATATGCTTGAAATGTATTATAAACATTTTATACAGTAGATACAGTCGAACACCACTACCTATAGTGTACCCTGTTTACAGCATATACTTGGGTAGTGTATAAGTACAAAGTCTCTGGTCCTGATCTCAGAACATTGCGTGCTCACATATGCATACTTTGCTTATAACATACTTTTTTCCCCCAGATGGTACATTATATTATAATGGTGTTCAACTGTACTAAAACAACAATAATGCGGAGTAAAAACAAAAATACTAGTATTATGATTACGAAATGTCTTCGTCAGTGGTAATTTTGACGCTAATTACAAATTAAAACGTTTTCAAAATAAACCGAAAAAGTATTTTCTTCGCTCATTTCTGTTTATGAACACTTCCGCAATCAACTGCAAATTCAGAAGATCAGTTTTTTTCCTTAAAAACATGTTGTAGTACCAAGTGGTTTAAACGCTCCTGGGTCAATGTTGAACGAAGATATGTTTTCAGTCTACGAAGAGTTAAAAATGTGCGCTCAGAAGTCGATGTAGTGACGGGAATAGTTAAATAAATGCACATCAGTTTGTGTATTTCGGATAACAGCAATTTACTTCCAGTGTGCTTGTTCATAACATCGCATATTGCTGCAACTTTTGTTATTTCCTTCACTTCACTGTCTTGGAATATACTGCGGAGCAATTGCGCTTCCATATGTAGCTTTTCCATATTGATATTACCTTTGTACATGTTCTGTACATCATCGCTGAAAGGCTTTGTTGCCTGACCATTGGCAGCTTCGGTTAAATAACGCTCATTGTCGCACACAATAAGATAGTTAGCCTGATGGAATCGCCTAGTACTGATTTCTTTAATCAACAAGTCTAGAACTTCAAAATATTGCTGCCGATAGTATGATCTTACATCATTGTGATGATGATGGCTATCACTGGCGCCTACTTCAAAGCGAGCTGGGGCACGTCGTCTGCATGGTAAGACTGGTGGTTCAGTTTTGACATTAGATTCACAAACTACCTTGTCGTAAAATCGATCGAAATACTCATTGTCTCTCATGGAAGTCAGATGAGCTTTGAGGTTATTAGATAATTGAAAAGCATCCTCCACATATATATGTTTGCCTTGCAAGCTGCTGGATACTTGTTCAGAGGGCGTAAATATTGTCATAAACAGTTGGAATCCAAAGAAAGTGTTAAATTGTTCCATTAACACTATTAGACCTGCTGCCTTTGTGGCATATTCATAACGTCCTTTTCTGACAATGTCAAATGTCTCCAAAAGAGGAACATAATTATCAACAATGGCTTTGAATGCCCCAGATCGAACAGTCCACCTTGTTGGACACAAAGGCCTTATGCCTTGATGGGTTTCAGGAAACTGTTCCTGAATGGATTCGAGAAGCATCTGCCACTTCGGGGATCGTTTGATTAAGTTGATTATTTCCTTTGTAGTATCCAGTGCGTCGCGAATGGCATCGATAGTCCATGCTGCATCCTGCAGAATTAGATTCAACGAATGTGCTAGACAGTGTATTGGCACTGCAGGTGGGTATTCCCTCTGGATAACCTTGGCAACCCCACTTTTACAACCTTGAAAATTAGAGGCACCATCATATGCTTGCCCACAGCAGTTTGACAATGAAAGAACTACTCGAACCAGTGAATCTTTCAATACTGCTGCTATGGTATTGGATGTGGTATCCGGTACTTGGTACAGACCAACAGGTTCTTCAAATACTTGGTAACTGCTTGTTACCCATCGTATGCATATTACTAGCTGTTCTCGGTTGGAGCAGTCTCTAGTCTCATCGGAGATTAATGAGCTGTTTATTTATAGAAATTAATGATTAATGAAGCCAATATAATGGCGTCAAGGGCCTCAAAATAAATAAATTTAAAATGATAGTCTGTAGAGGAGGGATTGAAAGCCTAGGTCGCTCTTGATGTCTCCTCATTACTATTATAGTAAAGTTGAGATAATATGAAGATAATACAAAAAAGAGTTGCAACAGCAGTAAGGGTTACATCAATTTTTTTCTACTTTAAATAAGTGTGGGGGGGGGGGCATGGCCCCCCAGCCCCCCCCTGTAGCGTGACATCTGATTTATGACCTCAACTAGTCTTTATAATGGCTCCCACGCAATCGAAGTTACTGTCAGCTGCTTTAGCGGCTATTATAATAGCTACAATAAGTTTAAAAAAAGATGATTTAAATGCAGATGCAAGCGTTGATATCTGCTACACTGGGAAATTCAAAAAGCTATTTTTAGAATGATACTGATAAAAAGGTAAATTCGGCTATAATATATTGCTCTCCCAATAAATCTACCCTTTTTACTCATATGTGCTATTTTTTGTCGAAGCCAAAGATTAGATACTAATTTACTTTCCTATTTTCTGGGGGGGCGAAAATATACTCTCGCCCACCCACTGAAAAGGCTGGGGGGCAATGGCCCCCCAGCCCACCCTGTTCCGACGTGCCTGATATTTAGAAAGACTTCTGTGAATTCGATACTGGCATTAGTACATTTCTTTACCAAAAACATACAAAATTATTACAAAAAAGAATCAAGCCATTGCACTCCACACCACAGCAAAGAGAAAATACCATTTTTTGAAATCCCCAACCAACAAAATGTTCATGGTTATTGTTGAATGTCCAATGATACATCTTTTTCGGAAATCTCTGCATGAACTGGTAGGGATTATTAACTGGATTTATGCAACAAAGTGCTGTGTACAACAAGGATGTAAGTGAATTTAGTTATCAATTTTATGAGATTTACAGGGTGTTTCAGAGAGCTGGAATAGTGTAGAATAGAAAACTGTGTTGATAATAACTAAAATAAGTACCAGCTTACTAAAATGGATTTCATAAAGCCTGAATATATTGTAGGAGATTAGAGAATAAAATATTAATTTATGTTAAACAATTGAAAGTGCATTGCAAAAAAATCATCTAAATGTCAGACAAATTTGTCTAATGCTTAGCAGTATCAAAAAATCTAAGCATTAGACACATCTAATGCTTAGACATCTAACGCTTAGACATCTGACTGTTAGACATCCTTGTCTGACCATTAGACAATATATTCTAATGCTCGGATGCCATCATATTGGCTAATGCTCCAACAATATTCAATGTATAATTCTCAGTCAGACATTATCATCTAGCATAATGGTCAAACATTTAAGGACATTTAGACATACCACATATATATATAGTAATAGAATAAGCAACAAAAACAAAATACTTTAAAAACATTTCAGACATTGCTTTATTTTTTTATAATTCTATTACCATTGATAGGCATAGTTAAAGTGCTATAGGTATCACAATTTATTATTGCAATATATATAAATATGTTTGTTTACAGATTTATACATATTATGTATGTAATTAATTATAACCTACTCAGATCATTAAACTACAAATATAAAGAAAAACACACTCAAAATTTCCAAAATATCTTTCTATTCAATTTCATTACATATATGTGTTGAGCACACTAAAATTTACATATGATTAAAAAACATTAACATTGATATAGGGTGTTCCAACACTAGGGAGTAATAAATACATAAATATAATAAAGTATAACTGGGTGAGCATGAGCCTGGGGAGACCTCACCACCCTCAGCAGGGGCTGGCAGTCACTGCGGACCTCATCACCTGGGCTTGCCCAAATAATGGCAAACAAGAGAGCTACTAGTTCTGCATAATACTATGACGTCGACATTGTGTAAAGTTAATGAAAGGTTTCTTGGCAGGTCTACATGATTGAAGTCCCGCAGAGAGCAACCTACAACTATTGATCAATCGAAATTAGGTTGACTTTAGTGGTGTATTAGTAATCAGGACAGGTGTTGCACTATTGGTCCATCGACATTAGGTTGACTTTAGTTGACTTTCATGTTAAGCCAAACCCACCGTTTTAATGGCCTATACAAAAATATATTCACTAATGTAAACATAAATAATAACATATATTATTACTTTTAAAACAATGTAAACAGATAAACATAAAAATTTATGATAAAAAATTAAAATAAAGAGATATAATCTAGTTATAAACAATAATTTGTTACTCACTCTAAATGCAAGATATAAAACAGTGTAAAAAGTGCAACAAGCCCACAGAAGAAAGAAATTTTTACTTTGAAATCATGCCTACTAAAAATATTTGCATAATTTGAACTAATATGTAAATCGAAAGCATTACCATTTAAAAAGTTATATAGAGGCTATTATTTATAATCACAATTGTTATTTTAATTGTCATGGTATGTTATGGTTTTGTTATGCAGTATTGTTATACAGTAAAACCTGCTTTTAAAATACATATACCTTGGGATCAGACAAATTATATGTAATAAGTGAACCTACTTATTAACCAATATTTTTATGTATACACTTGAAGAAGCCAAAACAAAGTCATTATATCCTTATACACATATTATTCATATGTTATTTAACTGTCACAATATTTAAATACATATGTAGTACATATATACAAAGTTAGAAAATATACATTAAATATGCATATAATGTCTACAATGCCTGCACATTATTATTTGTATAGATATTTATAAATAAACACTTTTAGTTAATAAGTTTGTGTGATGCTATGCATTAAATGGGTAAATATATTTTTTAGACCAACAAGACCTACTTATTAGCTGGTATACATATTAAGTTATATGTAATAAGCAAACTATTTATAGAGCAGTTATATACAAATAAAATAGGACCACACAAAGTATACATTATATGCGGACCTACATATTAAGCATATACATATTAAGCGGGTTTCACTGTAGTTTTAATAGTATTTGTTTGC
The DNA here is from genome assembly GCA_034780555.1 of Coelogynopora nodosa. Lineage (NCBI taxonomy): Eukaryota > Metazoa > Platyhelminthes > Proseriata > Coelogynoporidae > Coelogynopora > Coelogynopora nodosa. The sequence continues at coordinate 19,303 of JAUZND010028848.1, forward strand.
AATGTGATGACATACACAAATTTGCAATGTAACTTTATGAACAGTTTAAACACCCATGTGATATAACAAAAAAGAACTGCAAATATTTTCGTCCATTAATACTAAAAAAATACAATATTTTTGTTTTAAATTAACAGGGGTGTTTTCCATTCAACATATTATATTATCAGTCGAGAATGTGTAATAATAAACTATACTAGCTGGTCATATTTCATATTTATTGAAATCAATTATCAACATTAACTTTTGCTATTATTTTTTACTCCATGATACATAATATTAGTATACATCATATTATACCATCATTTATAATGTAATGTCTGACAGTTAGATGTGTCTGTCATTTAGACACTATTTGTGACTTCCTGTTAGACATGTCTGACTGTTAGACACATCTGACCATTAGACTATTTCTGTATGACAGTTAGACAACTTATAATCTGAACGTTAGATGCATTTAAGCGTTAGACAGTTTTGTATCTGACCATTAGATGCATTTTATCATTAGACTAATTCATCTGATGTTCAGATGATTTTTTTTGTAGTGTACAAAAGTTATTCCTCACTGATAGTAGATATAACTGAGATATAATGGTTATAATTGATTTAGCAACTAAATGGATTACATTGCATATGACAAATATCAGGTTAAACATTATCATGATACCTTTATATGAGATTTTAGATCCATTAAATTATTTCAATAATTATTATTTCCAAGACTATTTTCAACTACATAAGGATTAATTAGTTCATCTTATAAACATTATGGATCATGATTTGCTAGATCATGAGAATAGTCTTGGTTTTACTGTATCTGCAATGCTTGACAAATGCTTATTAATTTACAATTATTATCAGATGTAACATTTATGTGTGAAACAAAGGATTTTTTAAACATTATTAAGTCATCCATTACACAAATTATTCACCACATTCTTTGTGGTGTGAGGCACCAATATGTTTTATTTCCATGAAATGAACAGGATAATGTCAAACAAATTATTTCATGAAATTGCAAATATAAGTTCAATTATTTTTTTGAATATTTTTCAAACAATCACCTTAAAATGTCATAACAATCATCTGTCTAACCACCTGTCACCTAAGTTAAGTAGAAAAGAATGTAAAATTAAACTTTCATTCATAACAGAATTAATAGTATAAACAATAAAATAAATTCAGTCCAAATTTGTATCATAACAATTGTACAAAAGTCTAAATTTTTCAATGCACTTTTGTGTTCTATTTGCCAATGCATTTTCTCCATTTCTTTAGTCTGTAATTCACTTTCTTGTGTTCTTTTAGCAAATAACTCATTCTTTTCTTGTGAAGTAGTTGTAGTATTTTTTCGGTTTCATGGTATATCAGCTCGTGCAGCAGGAACTAGTGATGATTTGTCAACATCAGATTCTGAAATAAAAATGATTTAATAATAATATTTAACATTAACAAATAAAAGCGATTTAAAAATTATAGATTTGCATTGTAAAATAAACAGATTTAGTTAGAATATTGACAAACATTAATACAGCTTAACATTTCATTTTTAGGTGTTATTGGGTTATATTGAAGGTACACACATCATAATTATGAAGCCGACTTTGGGTGTATATCAATGAATTGAATATCAATGTCAAAAGGCTTTTTTTAATTAATGTACAGGCTGCACATTCTCTAATTCTCCAGCATAGCACATTGGAAAAGCTCGAAACACAATGCACAGATTTGGAGTAACACTGCTTTTTATGATTGTTTTGAACACAATGAATTTTCTGGTTGTACCCATAACCATACCTGCACCCCATATCTACAGACATAATTGTTGAATCCAATAACTGCTGCTGAGGTGCAGTACAACAGAGCCCATATCTGGACTCATAATTCAGTTAAAAAAATGTTCAGTGTATGGAAAAGTCATTGCCATTGCCTCAGATGAATCATGCATTTTAAACCACAACAATGCTACAACATTATAATTGCAGCTGCAATTCTGTATAATTTTACAAAGCAAGAAGGTAAACCCAACCCAGTTGATGAAATGCCACATTATAATTGTGGCTGCAAATCGACATAATTTTACAAAACAACAAGACAAACTGCCCCAGGAGCATTTCATCAACTGGGTACATATACAAGATCAATACATGAATATTTGTTTATATTTATCTACAATATAATGATAATTACCCAAATTTAGTAAATGCTGTATAAAACAAACAAATAAAGTTTATAACTCAGTTACAGAGACGTTATAGCAAAGCTAGTATAATATGTTTAGTTAACCACTAATATTACAAATTCGAAATCTGTTAGTGAATACCTAGTTTATTCTACAATATTTCATTGGTTCATAGGTAACTAAGACTTCTGAGCAGTTGACCTGGATTTGCAATGCTAAATTAAAGTTGGAAACTAAGTTATGTAAGGCAAAATATTTGAATGTTGATTTTCTGAATTAAGTTGCCACTTAGCTTAGATTTCAGATTTAAAGTAAGCATCAATAATCTGTGAGCATGACAAGGTAATGGTCGGGTAGGTTTTTAGTACGAGGTTGTAAATGTTGTCAAGTGACCACATGCTCCAATGGATTTGAGGGAGGATATGATGTCTTTGAATATGGAAGTGGCGATATGTCTTTAATTTGTCAGTGGGCTGTCATGTGTGGCGTTTGACAGATATGGTGATGGAGGCTCTTTCTATTTTGTTGATGAACTTGTTGCTGGATCTTTTGTCTTAGGCTGTCTAATGTGATGGTGTTGCCACTGGGAGTGATGATGTGGCAGGATTTGTTGGTTTGGGTCGAGTCTGTATTTAAAGAGAGGCCAGATGTTGTCTCTGCTTGAAGATATGCATTTCTCAAATCAAGATTTTATTTATTTTTAGGCAGTGTTGTGTTAGTGGATAATTTCTTTGGAGATGCAAGAGTTGATTTTACTATGTTTGGATGTCTTCAGGATGGCTGCTCTGATGGCTGATTGAATGGTGGTTATACATTTTTTGTAGGTGGTGTGGAAATTGGGCAGTGGGTGTGGAGTGGCATTGAAATCACGAATGATGATGTTTTCCGGGTTGGTTGCAGAGAGTGTTTGTGACGAAGATTGGGGTTTTGGAGTGCCGGGTCTGATGGGGAGGGGGTTGAAGGTGTTGTTGTCTATGTGAACTCGATTAGCCAATTAGTTTCCAAGTTCTTTGAAAAACTCCATTCTAATGTCAAAATTAAGTTCATTATATAATGAATTGAACAAATTATAAACATTTGTATTATGGTCACTTAAAGTATGTTGGTTTGGGTTATCTTTTGTGATAAGGTCGTTTCTGGTTGTAGACTTGTGGTTGTTCTTGACATAGTTAAGGAGACTGCAACCTGTGGCATGAGCTTGACTTCAAGGAATTCTACAATTAGGACTTGATCTTTAGATTGATTTTGGTTTCTTGTATGGTGATGACATCATTTTTGTGCTTATTGTTGGTATCTTGATGTTCAGCAAGTTTAGAGCATATACCATTGGCATTCTATTGGAGAAATGTGAAGGTCAAGTGGATTGTCAGAGAGCGGGGGCACCAGATGCTCTGACAATGAGAGCAGGTCATAAGAGAGTAAAGGTTAGACATGGAGTTGGGTGGTTGCAGCATATTACTGTTGTTTTTCCATTATTGTATATATGATTTGTAAGCAATGTTTTAATGATATGAGCACTAGCTCTTGTCGTTAATCAATATTTCACCTAAATATTTTAGGAAATTTGATATTAATGTCTAAATTTCCGAAAATATTTTGTTTTTTGGAATGCAAATGCATATAATCAAATTGACCGCCGACATCTTTATGACTTAATTGACTGTAGTAGTATAGGAAGTGTGGATTCGACCGCAGTTATAAATAGATTTATGAGTCATTGCTAAAAATAGTTTTTTTTAAACCCCCCCCTACGGCCAGCATCTGACCCCTGACTTTGTGGAGAGCTGGCGTGCCATTTGGTCGAGCATATTAACACCAAACTTTGTGGAGTTATAATACAGGATGGTGAATGGCTTCTTCTTCCCATCTGGCTGACAAGTTGTGCCACGGTGTTGA